>PVJC01004811.1:0-34023 GCA_004026665.1 Murina feae
TGGGTACAAGTCCTTATTCAAAGGGCTTGGTCAAGTGGGATGATGGTCTGGTGTCTCTTTTTTCTTGTCCTCACCAGAGGAGATGGATTGATTTTTAGAGGGAGAGTGAGAGAGAGAGTGAAACATCGATCCGGTTGCCTCACACAATCTGGGTACGCGCCCTGACCGGGAATCGAACTCACTACCTTTTGTTGGATGGGGCTACAGTCCCACCAACTGAGCCACCGTACAGGGCTGATGCCTCTTCTTCTATCTATAGTCGAGCTGTCTTTTTATGTCTGTAAATCAAGGGCATTTGTAGGGAAGGGAGTTCATCTTTCATTTATTGCCTCCTTCCAGTGTGACACCGCCCCAGTCTTCGGGGAAAGCCGTCCTGTGTGGTATCGCCACCCCCCACACCCCCGTAGGCTTTTGATTTTTTTATGCATCAGGAAGAAAGAGTTGGAGAGTCTAGTGACGGAGCTTCAATTCCCCTTGTCACCTTGTTGGATGACTTGGGAAGACTCATTTAGCTATTAGCAGGCTATTAGCATAACAGATGTAAAGAACGATTAAAATATCAGCCATTGCCTTAACCCCCAGGGGTAGGAAGGATTCTTTTGCAAAGTGAATACTAGAGAAGAAGCAGGCAGTTCTTTCCAGGGATCTGTCCGCCTTTGTTTCCAAGATTTTTATTTTTTTTAGCTCCTAGTGGAAAACATGGCACACGCGGGCTACATTACCTGTTCTCTTTGGTGGTTTTCTCTCTTTTTTAAAACTATATTTTTATTGATTTCAGAGAGGAAGGGAGAGGGAGAGATAGAAACATGAATGATGAGAGAGAAGCACAGATCGGCTGCCTCCTGCACGCCCCACGCTGAGGATGGAGCCCACAACCTGCGCATGTGCCCTGACCGGGAATCGAACCGTGGTTTCCAGGCCGGAGCTCAACCACTTAGCCATGCTGGCTGGGCTCTGTGGTGGTTTCCTAAGGAGGAGGCCACAGGTTTTGGAAAGGGCCAGGAGTCAGAGGCCCCAGGTCCGAGGGTGACCCTGTCTCTGATGAGCTGTGTCACCTGTCCGCCCTCTCCGAGCCTTCAGCGAGAATTGGAGATGCAGTGCCTCGGGCATCTGTGGGAGCGGCAGTGGCACGGTGTCTGTGGGACTCGGCCAAGGGCTGGGCGAGGTGGGTAGCGGGTTGGGATCAGGGGTGGCATTGGAGAGTATTGTAGGCCTGCCCTCCGATTGCTGGGTTTCCTTCAAGAGTCTCTGCGATGCAGCCAAGTGAAGTGAAACCAGCGGGCCCCTCAGAGTGCAGCAGACGCAAATGGTAATTACGTGGTCAGGCTGTGGCCGTGTGGCCCAGGCCCTGCTAATTTGTTCAGATGCCTTTTGTTTCTTTCTTTCTTTTTTTTTTTTTTAAGAATAAGCCTGGCCCGGCCGGCGAGGCTCAGTGGTTGAGCATCGACCTGTGAACCAGGAGATCACGGTTCGATTCCTGGTCAGGGCACAGGCCTGGGTTGTGGGCTCGATCCCCACTGTGGGGCGTGCAGGAGGCAGCCGATCCATGATTCTCTCTCATCGTCAATGTTTCTCTCTCTCTCCCTCTCCCTTCCTCTCTGAAATCAGTAACAATCTATTTAAAGAAGAACTCGGAGAGGCTGCCCCGTTTCTGAGCTGCACATGGCGGGTCTGGGTTGGAGCCCAGAGCGCAAACTCTCCTTCAAGGAGAACAGGTGGTTGGTGTGGGGCGTCCTGCTGGGAGGGGAGAGCGACCTGCTCAGCCCACTGGGCCGTCCCAGCTCAGGCTCTGAGGGGAGCCCACAGCCTCTCCTTCAGACGCTCAAGTTAGTGATGGTGGATGGAGGTTCTTCTAGGAAACTAGAGATGCCACCGTCGGGGAACGGGCTTCGGGGGCAGTTGCCTTCTTGCTGGCGTCTCGCTCGGGGAGTCCGAGGTTCGGGGGCACAGGTGCCGTGCTGGGTTGGCAGCGAGTATGGGTGCTGTCAGCTGTGATGTGGAGCCGACACCCCTGGGCACCGGTCTTGCCTGAAGCGGCAGCAGCTGTGGACCGAGGATGTGCGGGTGGGGACCTGCTCCCCACAGCAGCAGGATGCCGCCTACGTGCACGCGTGTCCCGGGAGTGAGTGCACGCGTGTCCCTGTCACAGGAAGCCCACAGAACTGGGAGGTTTTCCCCCCCCCCTTGTTTTTTTAAATATATTTCTATTGATTTCAGACAGGAAGAGAGAGGGAGAGATAGAAACATCACTGATGAGAGAGAATCACTGATGGGCTGCCTCCTGCACGCCCCCCCACTGGGGATCGTGCCCGAAACCTGGGCCTGTGCCCTGATCGGGAATTGACCTGTGACCTCCTGGTTCGTAGGTCGACGCTCAACCGCTGAGCCATGCTGTCCCGGCAGGTTTCCGAGTGAAGCAGTGACTGGAAGATCCTCCGGGAGCTCCAGCCAGTGGAGCTGCCTGTCATTCTCACAGTCCCGTCGTGTTGCATTTCCAACCGGCACATTTGCAGTGACCTCGGCTGGCAAGACGGTTCGCCTCGCAGGATACGCTCAGACACATTAGACTCAGACAGTGGCTGGCTCGCGGCCGCAGAGTTAACAATCCTATGTGTTTCTCACCCTGCAGCTGAGTTTTTATTGATGTCTATCTCGCATGCTAATTGGGAGTCTAAGTAGATGACATGCTCACTCGTTAAAAAGCTTCCTTGGAAGGGACCCTGCAGCCTTGTCTGTTGTCTCCGAGCGTCTCCTGGCAAGAAAGCTGAAAACCATGGGGGGAGCCGGGAGCGCAGCCCCGGCCACGCCCGGCTGGGTCCGCGGGAGGGAACCACGCGTGTGTCGTACCTGAACCCTCGCACAAATGCAGGCGAGCGGGGGGCTTCATGCTCTTGCTCACTCACGTCCATTCACACACACGACGAGCAGCTCGCCGTCTCGGAAGCGCCTTTCGTGCCGGGTCTGTGTGCGTGTGGCCCGGTCGGGGGTCACTCGGCCTTCGCTTCCTGGACAGGCATTTGCCGGGAGTCCCTTCCCAGCGGCCCTGGTGGCGATGCTTCGGATGAGCTGGGAGCACCCACGGGGAGGATGCACGGGGCAGTCCTCAGGCTCCTTTGTAATTCCTATTGGACACCTTCCCCCTTTCCCTAAAAACAGGGTCAAGTGACTATTCGTATTCTGTAATATAGTTTATTGATTTCAGAGAGAGAGGGAGAGAAGGAGAAACATCAATGATGAGAGGGGATCATGGATCGCCTGCCTCCTGCACGCCCCTTACTGGGGATGGAGCCCGCAACTCGGGCCTGTGGCCTGACTGGGAATCGAACCCCGACCTCCTGGGTCATAGTTCGATGCTCAGCCACTGACCAGGTTTGAGGACATACTGTCATTAGTATTTCTGTGATGTCGCAGTCACAGAAATAAAGAAGGAAATATTCGGTTTATAAGAGTAGCTGCTGTAAAAGTGTCATATTGTAACGGAATTAATTTAGATTTAAAAATAAAGCCCTTCTTCAGCCCTGGCTCGTGTGGCTCAGTTGGTTGGACATCGTCCTGTGCACCAAAATGTTGTGGGCTCGATCGATCCCCCGTAAGGGACCTGGGGGAGGCAACCTATCTGATTTTCCATTCTCACATTGATGTCTCTCTCTCTCTCTCTCTCTCTCTCTCTCTCTCTCCCTCTCCCTCTCCCTCTCCTCCCCTTCCTCTCTTTCTAAAAATCAATAGAAATTATTCTTTAAAAAATGTTTAAATAAAAAGCCCTTCTTTTGAGAACAGCTGATTTTTGTTAGGGCCAAAGAATGACAGTTTTTAAAATTTGAAAACCATTCGCATATGGCTGCGCAGAGGCTGGAAGAGAACCTCCCACCCTGGCCCCCTCCAGCCACACGCACTGCGCTCCTGGAGCTCCGCTCAGCCGCTCCTCCCGACTCCGCACTGACAGCGCCTCCTTCCTCCGAGGCTCCAGCTGAATTCCAGCCGCTTATTAAGGACTCGGGTCGGAGCATAAATTAAGGGCCCGCCCCACTCAGCCATCTGTCTTCCCTTTGTTTGTTCTTCCTCTTACACCAAACCTAATAAACTTGAAACCCCTTCAAGCACCGGCGATGCCAGTGGCCCTCTGGCTCCCAAGATGCAAGGCTCACGTTCCTTTCATTCCGAATGGGACCCCGCGACCTGTAACCTCGGTGGGCTCCACGGAAAATTCCCTGACCCGCCCCGTTCAGGCAGCGGCAGCCCGGGGTCCCCTGAACCCCCACAACTTGCTCCTCGGATGCGATGGCCCTGCCTCTGGTCTGAGAGCCGGACAAGCACGCGGGGCCACGAGGAAGCTGAGCTGATGCCTAAACCTCCCTCTCGCTCTCTCTCCTCTCTCTCCTCGGCCCCACAGGGGCTGCTCGGAGCTCTGCCGCATCCCCATGGTGGAGTACAAGCTGGACAGCGAGGGCACCCCCTGCGAGTACAAGACCCCCTTCCGGAGGAACACCACGTGGCACCGGGTGCCCACCCCGGCCCTGCAGCCCCTGCCCAGAGCCTCGCCCGCGCCCAGCACGCCCGACCGGCTGCCCTGCCAGCAGCTGCTCCCGCAGGCGCAGGCCGCCATCCCGCGCAGCACCTCCTTCGACCGCAAGCTGCCCGACGGCACCAGGTACCGTGGCGCCACCTCCGAAGGCCGCAGCGTCCCACTGGGCGCAGCCAGGCTGTGGGGGGCCAGCCCGTGGGGCTGCGGGGTTCTGAGACGGCTTGGCGGGCGGGGCTGGGGCAGGCCTGGGGTGCAGGGATGCGGGAGCCCCCCAGCCCTGCGATGGAGCAGATGACACGCGGGTCCTTGCGAGGGGCTGCGTGTAAGACGGTCACGGGATGTAAGGTGCAGCGTAGGGGACAGAGTCCGAGTATTGTAGGGTGCACAGTGCCAGGTGCATCCTGGGAACCTCAGGGGATCCCCTTGTGAAGTGCATATGGCCAATCCCTGCTGCACACCTGAAACCAGTACAGTACCGCGTGCCAACTGTAGTTGCAAAGGAAATAGGAAAGAACGAGGGTCCTAATCACAGATTCCGCCACCAGGGCCCCCGCACTCCCCCCGCCTCGCTCCTCCGGGTCAGCTCAGACCCTCTGGGCCCCTGCGAGCAGCGCCGAGTGGAAACAAGGCTGCCCCGTCAGGGGTGAACCCCATCTTCCCGTGGCGGTGTGTTAAAGGGGCCCCACACCACGAGCTTTCCTTGGCTTCCCTCCCTTTCAGCAAAGGGAGCTGAGTTTAAAATGACTTTTCGTGGAGTTTAGGGTTTTCTCTCTGCCCAGAACCAAACGCAGAGCCAAAACGTGTCTTGTGTGAAGTCTCGCACACCTGGCCGTGGTGACACGTTCGTAACGCCGGCCCCCGGGGTCGCGTGGCCGTGCTTCCCTGTGTCCCTGACGCTACATGCTCCTGCCGCGTCTCCTGTGCCGCGGCGCCAGCTGTGAGCACCCGAGGCCTCGCAGCATCGCCACATCTGGCTCTGTGTCCACCTCGGACCCTGCCCCGCCTGCCACGTGCACTTCTTCCCTGGGACGGTGGGCTCGTCGGGGAAAGCGAGCCGGGCAGGTGCTGGCTGCACAGAGAGCCCGGTGCCCTGCTAACGGTTCTGGTCCCCGTTTCAGAAGTTCGCCCAGCAACCAGTCGTCCTCCAGCGACCCCGGACCCGGGGGGAGTGGGCCCTGGAGACCGCAAGTGGGCTACGACGGGTATGCTCATCCCCACCCTCTGCTGGGCCTGGGAGGAGCTGGGGCACCTGGGGGGCGGGCCTAGGAGGGCCTGGGAGCCTGTGTCAGGGACTGCGCGGCATATGCAGCCGTCGGGGGTGTGAAGATGTCAGGCGGGCCCTGCTGAGCCTGTCCGACCAGAGGCTCCTGCTTTCTATTGAGGCAGCTAGAGCTCATTAGTCTGTATTCCGAGCTTGTCTGCTTTTTCTTTTTTTTAATGTATTTTTTATTGATTCCAGTGAGGAAAGGGGGGAGAGAGAGAGAGAGAGAGAGAAAGAAATATCCATGATGAGAGAGAAACATTGACCGGCTGCCTCCTGCACACCCCCTACTGGGGATCGAGCCCACAACCCGGGCCTGTGCCCTGACCGGGAATCGAACCCTGACCTCCTGGTTCCTAGGTCGACACTCAGCCCTGAGCCCCGCCGTCCGGGCTGCTTTTTCTTTCAGTAAGGTCTTTGTGAGCAGGTGGACATGAGGGAATTGGGGGCTCCCTGGGCAGTGCCCTTGGAAATGTCCCATCGCACGGCAGAGCAGGCAGGGCCCGCCCCCCACACCCTTTGCCTGCCTCCTGGTATGGAGGAGCGGGCGGCTGGCTCCCGAGCGGGCTGAGGAGCACCCCTGCAGCGCGGGCTCACCGGGTGCCCAGGGCCCGCAGGCCGGGTGAGACCCAGGGCGCCCGGGAGCATGGCGATGGCGGCTCAGCTCTGTGCGCTCTCCAGGTGCCAGTCCCCCCTGCTGCTCGAGCACCAGGCCCCGGGCCCCATGGAGTGTGAAGGAACCCGGGACCGGGAGGACGCCATGGACGGAGGCAGGCACCCAGGTAACCGGAGCTCCGGCGCCCCCACCACCCTGCTTGTTCCGCACGTGGCTGGTGGGTGTCGTCAGGCAGTGTGTCAGCTCCATCTCCGAGGTCGTCGGGCCGGGTCAGGCTGGTGGTGCCTATGGAAATGGGCCATTGCCTTTATTTTTTTACATGCAGTTTTAAATATATATATATTTTTATTGATGTCAGAGAGGAGGGGAGAGGGAGAGAGAGATCAAAACATCAATGATGAGAGAGAATCATGGATCAGCTGCCTCCTGCACGCCCCACAAGGGGGATGGAGCTCACAACCCAGGCCTGTGCCCCGACCGGGAATCGAACTGCGACCTCCTGGTTCACAGGTCGATGCTCAACCACTGAGCCACGCCAGCCAGACCGTACCATTGCCTTTATGGTGCGTGTCCTGCCACCCCTGGAGAGTGTCCGCGGTTAAGACCAGAAAGTCCTAGAACCACGATCCTGTTTACTTTTGCCAGAACGTGCTGGGCTCCTGTGTTCTTTGCTCTCCTATTAACGCTGGCAATTGGGTGCTCAGCTCTGTTCTCTCCGTGTGACAGAAACCAAATGGCACGGCCCACCCTCCAAAGTCCTGGGCTCCTACAAGGACCGAGGCCTGCAGAAGGACGGGAGCTGCAAAGAGTCTCCCAGCAAGCTGTCCCACGTAAGTCCTCCCCCGAGTGAGTCCTCCCCCACGTGAGTCCTCCCCCGTGTGAGTCCTCCCCCACGTGTGTCCTCCCCACGCGAGTCCTCCTTCGCACACGGGTCGCGTGCAGCCTCGCAGGTGCCTCTCCGCAGGTCGCATTAGCTCGTTGCCAGGGCTTCTCCACGGCTGCCCTTGTCCCCGCACGCCTCAGAGCCGAAGTGAAATAAATGAAAGTCAAGGTTGTTTTCTCTCCTTGATGCGTGAGGAACCTCGAAGAAAGGTCACAGCTGTTACTGGCAAGGCCACGAGGCACCATCAGCCTCTGACCCTGCCGCCCGGCTCTGATAGTCGCTAAGCCGTGTTCCTCTCGTCACCTGTGGCGTGACTCCGCTGTGGGCGCAGGACTGACGGGGTCTGTGCAGCCGTGTGTGGTCGGGGCGCCCTGCCACCGCTGGGCACGGGTCGGCCAGGGGACAGGCCCCAATGGGCCAGGATGACAGTGGGTTTCATGCACTGTCCGCCCGGCCCCGAGGCTGAGCTTACAGGTGACTAGCTCCGTGAACACGTCCAGTGAAACGCGGAAACATGAATTGTTGGTTGTCGCCAAGAAAGGCCGTTTTAAAGTAACTTTTTTTTTTTTTTTTTTTTTAATCCCCACTGGAGGGTATTTTCCTAGTGATTTTTAGGGAGAGAGGGAGAGAGGCAGAGACATCCATGTGAGAGATACATATCAATGGGTTGCCTCTTGCACGTGCCCCGACCAGAGCCCGAGCCGGGAAGGAGCCTGCAACCGAGGTGCATGCCCTTGGCCGGAATCGAACCCGGGACCCTTAGGTCTGCAGGCCGAGGCTCTATCCACTGAGCCACACCGGCTAGGGCTAACGTAGCTGATTTTTTAAAACCAGCAGGTGTAGAAATTTGAACCGTTCTTGGCTTGAGTTGTCTTTCCTCCTCCCTCCCTGCCATTGGCGAGCTCTGTTGCTGAGCACATGGGACCGTCCCCGCTCGGCCAAGCCTGACCGTGGCTGACCTTGTCTGGGCAGCTCTGCAGTAGCCGTCGATCCCACCTCCAGATCTAAGGGGTCTCAGCAGAGGGAGGCGGGTGGGAGTCGTCACGAGAGCACCGTGTGATAGAAACATCGGATGCGCTGGGGGACCGATGGCTGTGAGTGACGGAGGAGCGGCCACACCATGTTGCAGGGTCAGCCCTCGGCTGGTGCCCAGGTCTTACTGGTGTTCCCAGCTGTGCAAGGGGCCTGCGTGACCATGACCATGACCATGCCAGACAGACAGGGACATCACTCTGCCCTCTCCCTGTTCTGTCTCCCAGGGACCCCACAGCTGCCCCCACAGAGTGCCCGCCCCGTTAGCTTGCTCGGGCCTCCACGAGCCTGTGACGGCAGCATCCCTCACACTCCAGACCAGCGGTCACCTCCGTGAGGTCCAAAAGGTTGGCGACCGTTGCTCTAGACGGTTTGGGGGGGGGGGGCCCCAGTTAACCCTCTGACCCCCGCGTCTCAGCACAGGCAGGGCAGTGACAGCAGCGTTCAGGTGAGGCTCACCCCCGCCCTCCCGCCCAGACCCAGGCCGGCGCTGTGACTTGTCATCGAAGCACCTTCTTGATAAAAGCTCGCTCTCCTCCTGTCGCTCGTCTTCCTGTGCCGTCCGGTTCCTACGGCCGCGCTGACTGTGCCCTGGTCAGCGGCACCGTCGCCAGACCCTCGTGCTTCATGCACAAGTAACGAACGCAGATGTGAAAAGGCTCCTTCGGACGCGGGAGGGAGTAGGGGAAGAGGAACCGGGGACAGGATTCTATGTTTAAGTAAATTCTGCCATTGGCTCACTTGGAAGAGGGTGGAAGGGGTTGTGGTGAGCTCATCCGTCCGTAGCTCCGTGAGTCCGGGGGAGAACAATCGTCTTCACGAAGGAGCGGGTGCAGCCACCCCGGGAGGCAGTGCGGGTGCGGGTCCCGCCGCCACAGTGAGAGCAGCAGCGCCCCAACCGCCAGGCCCATGCGGCTGTGTTCCAGAACCTGGAGCGTTGCGTGTCCCCTCGGCTGCAGTCCGTTGTGTGCGGCAGCACGACGGCTCAGAGCAGTGTACATGCCCTCATTACAGTGCCCGTTATGGCCCCTGCCTGTGCGGCTCAGTGGATAGAGCACCGGCCTGTGGACCAAAGGGTCCCGGGTTCAATTCCGGTCAAGGGCAGGCTCCTCCCCAGCCCAGGCCCTGGTCGGGGTGCATGCAGGAGGCCACCAATCGATGTTTTTCTCTGACATCGATAGTCTCTCTGTCTTTCCCTCTCTCTTCCACTCTCTCTAAAAAAAACAATGGGAAAATATCCTTGGGTGAGGATTAATAAATAAATCAATTAAATAGTAACACGCCCTTTATTGCTAAATGTTGAGCCTCGTGCACTGGGAGCCTGGCTGGGCTCAGGCGCAAGGGCCTTCCCTATGGAACGCGTGTGTGCCCACCGCGGCGGCGTGTGGCCCGTGCCCCCTGCCACCCTCGCTCCTCTCCCCGCAGATGGCGGACAAGGGCTGCCCCAGCCCCTCGAGCAGCGCCACACTGTCCAGCAGCGCCTCCAGCACCAGCGACGACAAGCACTTCGGCTCCGGGGACCTGGACCCCGAGCTGCTGGGCCTGACCTACCTGAAGGGGGTGTCCACCGACAGCGGCATCGACACGGCGCCCTGCCTGCCCCCCGCGGGCCTGGGCCCCGGGCACCTGCCGGGCAGCAGGTCCATGATCCACAGCCGGGCCGAGCCGTGGGCGGGCTCCGGAGACATCTCGGGGCCCGAGGACGAGCAGGCCAAGCTGTACGCGGTCCACGGCTACGCGCCCGCCCCCACCAGCGGCGCCGCCGACGGCAGCACGGGCGACCTCAGCGAGATCTCCTCTCACTCCAGGTGAGTGCCTGCTGCCCGCCCCTGGGAGGTCACCCGGGCCCAGGGCACCTCGCCTGGGGAATCACCTGGGCCCCGCGCCTCCCCGGTGGGGTGGGGTGTGGTGGGTCCTGAAAGAGGAGCAGGGTGCCGGTGAGATACGTCATGAATCGTGAGATTTACACACTAACAAGCACGTTTGTGCTCACACCTGTCCGCCTCTGAGAGCAAGGCGGGCAGCGGGAGGCAGGGACGTGTCGGGGCACCCGACTTCCCCGGGCAAAGGGGGCTCAAGTGCAAGCTGCATGCCTGGGGCAGGAGGATGCGGCACGCACGGCCGGGGACATGGAACAGGCAAGCAGGCAGCAGGCATAAGCAGAGGCTCCTGAGCGGGTGGCCGCGAGCCCGGGGACGTGCCCGTTGCTCTCGGAGGCGGGCAGGGGAGGGCACGTGGCCGGGAGCCCGGGGACGAGCCGGCGCGGCTGAACTCGGGCTGCATTGCACCTTTGGTCTGTCCTCTCCTCAGCGGCTCACACCACTCCGGCAGCCCTTCCGCCCACTGCTCCAAAAGCACCGGGTCTCTGGACACGTCCAAAGTCTACATCGTGGCTCACAGCAGCGGCCCGCCGGTGCCCGGGTCCATGTCCAAGGCCTACCACCGCCAAGCGGCCGTGAGCAAGTACGTCATCGGCTGGAAGAAGTCGGAAGACAGCCCCCCGCCAGAGGAGCCCGAGTGTCCAGGGTAGGTGGCCGCGGGTGCCCTGCAGGCAGCCTGGGCTGAGCGCATGTACATCTCCCCCTCCCTCCCCCACCCCCCGACAGAATGTATTTTCTAAAAGAGACTAACCCGGCCCGTGTGGATCAGTGGTTAGTGTCGCCCTGGGAACCAGGAGGTCCCGGTTCTATTCCTGGTTAGGGCACATGCCCAGTTTCAGGCTCGATCCTCAGTGTGGGGCGTGCAAGAGGCAGCCCGTCAGTGATGCTCTCGTCGTGGACGTTTCCATCTCTCTCTCCCTCTCCCTTCCTCTCTGAAATCAATAAAAATACATATTTAAAAAAATAAAAAAGAACAATCTAGAAACATCTTTGTAAAACTCTCTAAATGTCGGCCTTTGTGTTTCTCTTTAAAAGTCTTCTCTTTTCCTTGATTTTTACATAGAAATTTAAAAACAATCCCTGCTCTCTGTACTTCTATTCAAAAAGCTGCCTGCAGCCCTGACTGGTATGGCTCAGTGGATAGAGCGTCGGCCTGCGGACTGGAGGGTCCCAGGTTCGATTCCGGTCAAGGGCATGTGCCTTGGTTGCAGGCACATCCCCAGTAGGAGGTGTGCAGGAGGCAGCTGATCGATGTTTCTCTCTCCTCGATGTTTCTAGCTCTCTATCCCTCTCCCTTCCTCTCTGTAAAAAATAATTAAAATATATTTTTAAAAAGAACAAAAACAAAAAGCTGCCCGCAGCGCAGACATCTCGGTGATGTGCTGTCGGTGGCATCAGCATCGACTCTGGGAATACGCGAGTTCAAGGACAACTTGAGTTCCCACGGAGTCCGAGCGCGTCCGTTCAGAGTTGCTGTTCACGTGACTCAGTTCCCGCAGGACTGTGACTTCCCTTCCGTGGTTAGGTGTGGGGGACAGGGAGGGCGGACTGTTCATCTGTGGGCCTGCACACGCACACATGCGCGCGCGCACACACATGAACTAACGCGCGCACGCACATACCCCAGACCGGGGCCTCCAGAACATCCGCCATGCTCACCTCTGGTCATGGCCGCAAAGCAGGCCCCAGGGGGCATGTGTGCTGTCCCCTCGCCTGGCAGTTTTAGTAAAATTACTGATTTAGCAGGAGAGGCTGTTGCTTTCCACGCCAGCACAAAGGGGAACCAGAAAGCACGTTGCACTAGTAGTTACCGTTGACCCCGGACAGTACGGGTTTGAGCTGCGCACCTCCACTCTGCGCAGATGTCTCCCATAAATGTGAACGGCACCAGACACGTATCTTCTCTCATGATTTCCTTCGTACCATCTTCTGTTCCCTAGCTGCTTTACTGTAAGAAAACGAGACGGAATACACATAACATACAGAACCCACGTTACTTGGCTGAAGTCAACAGCAGGCTACTAGTCAATGGGGGGTGGAGTCGGCAGTTAGGCAGGATTTTTGGCTGCGTGGAGGGCGGTGCCCCTGACCCCCGTGCTGTTCAAGGTCTTAGATGCTCATTCGGCAGGTGCTGATGGCGCCTGGGCCTGGGGCACCTCCCAGCGCCGCGTCCCCGTCAGAGGCCTCATCATCACCCCTCCGTGGGTCCCTCTGTGGCTTCGTGCAGTCCCCCCCTTCCCTCCCCCCCGCCCCAGCCAGGGCGCGTCTTGTGGCCCCTTATTCGTGCCCTCTATCCCCCGGGCCAATCACATCTCCAGTCACGTTTCAGACGCTTTAACGACTGCTTTTCACGCCGCTGTCCGCTCACGTCCGTGTGGCTGGGGCTCCCGGGTCAAAGCTTAGAGATTCCCAGCAGCATCACCGTCCCTTCCGAGCGAGTCTGTGAGTCTCTCCTCCGGTCATTTCCCAGGAGCAGCCACATCGACGGCACCGATGGCACCTTGCGTTGGAACTACTCGTCCCCGACACGATGTCATGTGGTGGCCCCTGGGCCTTGGCCCTGGCCTCCGGGAGCGGGTGTCTCCGGTCCTGGGTCCTGGGGCTGCCTCTTGCCTCGCTGACCCCGTTCATTCACTCGCTTCTCAGGGGGCCGTGTTGCTCAGGTTGGGTTTCCAGAGCAAACCCCTTCAAAGGGACTGACTCCCCGGAAAAGAGCTGAGGCAGTAACTCAGCCAGACAGCCTTTTGTTGCGCATAAATGCATTTTTATGTGCTGATAACGAAGGGAGACAGCTGCCTGAGTTGTCCCAGCAGCTCTGCCGAACGGCTGCTGATAAAACCTGCTTGGCACACGCCGGATTGATTACCCCTAAACCCCAGTCCCCCTGGCCCCTCCCTGCGTCCCCGAGACCCGGGGTGTGGCTGCCTGGCTCACACGGTGTCCCTCCTAGGAGCTCGAGGATCTCAGAAGAACGATTGAAACTGTTTGCTGACATAGATTAGGGAAGGAGACGCGCCACCTCGTTTTATTAAAATACATTTTTATTGATTTCAGAGAGGAAGGGAGAGGGAGAGAGACATAGAGACATCAATGATGAGAGAGGATCGTCGATCGGCTGCCTCCTGCACGCCCCCTACTGGGGATGGAGCGTGAAACCCGGGCCTGTGCCCTTGACCCGAATGGAACCCTGACCTCCTGGCTCATAGGTTGACGCTCAGCCACTGAGCTGCGTCGGCCTGGAAGGGGAGGAGAAGCGCGGCCTTACTGTCATCGCTGGCTGCGTCGCTTCTCCGTCGGGCTTGGGATGGGATCTGTCTGTGAATTATGCAGGAGTCTGACTCTGCAGTCGACTCCTTTCACACACAGACCGGGCGGCAGGGCGGGTGGGGGTGTGCGGAGTGGATGCAGCGGACGCCACGGGACTGAGCCGTCCGGGGCCGTGCGTGGTGGGTGTGTAGTGGGTGAGTCTGGTTCCTGGATGTCCATTCTCGAGCTGCCGGCGCCTTGCCGACGGCTGGCCCCCGCTTCTCACCTCCCTCTGCTTTGCACCGACAGGCTGTTTGCCGAAATGGAGCTCATGTCCCCGGCAGCTCCGCTCCCGACGGCAGTGGGAGACACGGGCGCAGAGACCCAGCACGTTCTGTCGAAGGAGGACTTTGTGAAGCTCATGCTCCCCGACAGCCCCTTTGCGGAGGAGGGGAGGAGAAAGGTCAGCGGCTGGAGGGGGAGGGGGCGAGTTTCTGGAAATGAAAGGAAAGTCTATGATGGAGACTTGGGGATTCCTCGGCGTGCGTCCCCTCTCACCGTCCAACCAGCAGCTCCGGGCACGGCTGGCCAGTCCCCGTTCGCTCTGTCAGTGAGCAGAGCGAGTCTGGAGGCCGGGAAGGGCGCAGTGTATCGCCGTTTAGATTCGATTGAACCTCGCCGGCCGTGGAGTGGCACAGAAGTGGCCTGATAGCAACGCTGGAGTCATGTCCGATTAGCGTCAAGCCGAGCGCGCGGCGGGGGTTCGGATACCTCCCCTGAAATGACAGCCCCTCCGCTCCCGAGGTCACGGCGGTCCCCTCGAGCGTGTCGGAGGGAGCAGAGCTGTGCGTGCCTAACTCACGGCACTATCTCACAGAGCGACTTCCTGCCAGTGGGGTTTTTTAAGTAATTTTTATTGATTTCAGAGTGGAAGGGAGAGGGAGAGAGATAGAAACATCCATGACGACAGAGAATCATCCATTGGCTGCCTCCTGCACGCCCCCCACCAGGGATCGAGCCGGCAACCTGGGCACATGCCCTTGACTGGATTCAAACCTGGGACCCTTCAGTCCACAGGCCGATGCTCTATCCACTGAGCCAAACTGGCCAGGGCTATACCAGTGATTTTAAAACTACATTTTTTTGTTGATTTCAGGGAAGAAAGGAGAGGGGGAGAGAGAGAACATCAATGGGTGAGAGAATCATCGATGGGCTGCCTCCTGCACAGAAATCCCATAGAGCCCGAGGCCTCCCGCCTTTGCCCCAGGGACCCACATGTGGGCAGCGACCCCGGGATGGCTTCGCGCTGGGACCCCACTTCCTGTCACCTCAGTCTGTGCTTCCAGCTGCCTGACGTCTGTGCCCTCGCGCCCTGTGTTTGAACCCTAGTTCTCCTTCTACGGGAACCTGTCCCCACGCCGATCGCTGTACCGCACCCTCTCGGACGAGAGCATGTGCGGCCACCGCCGGGGCGCCTCCCTCACCAGCTCCCGCAGCTCCGCCCTGGACCATGCCCTGCCCAGCGACATCCTGTTCAGCAGCACCCCGCCCCAGCGCAGCACCCTGCCGCCCCGCACGCAGCCCGCACCCGGCCTGGGCAGCCTGCGCAGTGAGTGGGGGCGGGGGGGCTCGGACCCGGGGCCTCAATGGACCCCTCGGATCATCTTCTCCGGAGGTTGTTAGGAGGTCACTTCTTAAACTATGTAGCATTTGCTGGTGTGTTTTCTTCTTTAAAATATGATAAAATAAATCCCCAGAGGGGACATGTAAAAAAGTTAAACGAAACAGTGCTACCAATTTTGAAGAAAACTTGAAAACCTGTATTAAACATGTTTTTTAAATCCTCACTCAAAGATATGTTGAGAGAGAGAGAGATCGATCAGTTGCCTCCTGTATGTGCCCCAAATGGCAATGCAGCCCACAACCTAGCTGTATGCCCTGCACAGCCCATGCTGGGGACCGAGCCCATAGCCCGGGCATGTGCCCTGACCAGGAATCGAACCCTGGCTCATAGGTTGAAGCTCAGCCATGAGCCAGACCAGCTGGGGCTTGTCCACTTGAAAGCGTGCGCTTTCCCAGGCAGCGTCTGATCCGCAGAGAGAACCTTTCCCTGGTGGGGTCTGGTTCCCGGCTTGGGGTGAGGAGAGTGCGGATTAAAGGGGAGCAAGCCCGTCTCCCCCAATGCGATCGGGCTTCCCCCGCACCTCCAGGCGGAGCTGTCGCAGCCCAGGCCTCCGGGGCAGGTATTGGTAGCTTTTCAATGCTCCGGCCTTGAACCCGATCAGGATCTTTGCTCTCCGGAGATCAAGATCCTAATCTAACCTCGGGAGGCAGACGCCTCGCCAACGGCTGCGGGCGATTCACGCCAGGACTCGTGTGCATTTCCTGCGAAGTCACTGAGGCGGGTGCATCAGGTTGGAGGCGAGAGAGAAAAGCCGGGTGGGCAGGCATGCAGGGCCTCTGCGCCCCTTACTGGGGGGTTTCAGGGTAAAACCTCCTCAGTGGCCCCGACAGGAAGAAGGGGGAGTGGCCGTTCCGGACGCACGGTTCCCAGGCCAGTAACCAGTGACACCAAGAGCACAGGGAGCCCTTCCCTCCCTGACCCGGGGCCCCTGGCCCCTGGCCTCCGTCAGTACCTCTCGGTCCTGCGGTGAGAGTCTCGGGAGAAGAAGTTTAAACGTCGAAGGCCAGTTCGTGCAGACAAAGGGAGACCGACCCTGGGGCTGGCCGGGGTCGCAGAATGCTGTCCCTTCTCTTCCTCGCCCATTGCGAAGGGAAACGCAGTGCGGGCGGGCGCCGAGCTGCCACCTGCCTGACTCTGGTTTTGTTCCGTTTAGACGAGTTCTGGTTCTCCGACGGGTCCCTGTCGGATAAGTCCAAGTGCGCAGACCCCGGCCTGATGCCCCTCCCGGACGCGGGCACGGGACTGGACTGGTCCCACCTGGTGGACGCTGCTCGGGCGTTTGAAGGTAAGGACTCGCGGCCTCCTGGGCGGCAACTTGGGGGCCACCTCTGTTCCCGGGGTGTCTGGGCTGACGTTCCGGATGCTCACACATCGGTGAGGACGGAACTGAGCAGGAGGGGCTGCCGCTGTGACTAACGACCCCCCCTCGGAGAGCCTGGGTCACTTAGTGAGTGGGCACAGGGTCCCGCCCCGCGTCCCAGGTCAGGCACCAGCTCTGACTGGGCAGGTTAGTTTTCCTCTTTGACCTGCATTTCCTTACCCAGAAGCCCAGCTTCACCCCGAGCAGACGCGCCTCCCCCAGGGATTGGCCTCACTAAGGCCGCACGCTTTGACGTTCCTATACCTCATTTCTGAGCGCAAGGCCATGGGGAGAGGCCTAAGTAAGAAAAATAGAAGCTAACCTCAAGCACAAAGCTCTCACCATTTGGAAAGTTTTAAATGTCACTGTAAGTTCTCAATGTGACTGTAACACACGGGGCTGAGGTAGCTGGGGCTGCGAGGGCTGAGCCTGTGCATGAATTTCATGCACCGGGCCTCTAGTTTCTAACGAAAAGATTTGAGAGATGCCTCCAAAGCTTAACCAAGAAATCTACTCTGTTCCGAAGAACTGCATAATAATTAATAGGAAAATAGGATAAATAAATCCAGAAACCAGAGGGATCATTTGAGACCAGGCCCTATCATTGTGTACTAGAATCCTTGACGTGAAAGCAAAGCAAAGAAAAAAAAAGTACATTTTGGAGGTAAATAAATATTTACGAACATGCTTCCATATCTGGAACATAGAAAACCACTGGTCTAGGTGCGTGCGTGCGCAGTCCACACAGGAAGAACCCCGCGTGAATAAGTCCTCGAGTTCCGTTCAACCACATATGTCAGTGTTGACGCTCATGAGCTGCCAGCTCACACCTTTTGAACATCAAAATGATTCAGCTGCTCCGGGAAGCTCTGAAGAATGCCCGCCGCCGGTGTCATTACAAAGATTACAAAATGATTCATGTTTCGGTTCAGGCAAGATGACAAAAAATGTACCCAGCCTTTGACCGGGAACCTAATTAATTCCTGAAAACTTGCTTACTGGAAATTATGCAGAAGAAGAAGAAGAAAAAAAACGCTTCCAGGAGAGAAATACTGCGCAGCATCGTTACAATGTGATGCGTAAGCGAGTACGTGACCACACGCTACCCTAAGAACTACCGTCTCAAGGTTAAGGCCGCCTTCCAGGTCTAAGAGAGAAGGTGGCACCCTTGCCCTGTTGCCCTGTGCTCCATCCCGTGGGGCCTGGGCCTCCTGGACCCGCATCCTGTGAGCAGGAGAACTGCCAGGACAGCCGTTCAGGTCTGTTCCATGCGTGCGGTTCACGGGTGGGGGCGAGACGTGGCCCTTTGCTCGTCCAGTGGACGGTGTCCCACGACACAGCCATCACTCCGTCCCTCTCGGGGAGCCCGTTGGCTTTTGTCAGGTTGACGGATGTCAAGTGTGGGCATTGTGAGTAATCCGCGCACCAGGTCCCACCCTCCCATCGGTCAAGGGAACACGCCGGTGGGGAAAGCTGGGGAGGTGTAGGCTCTTGAAAAGCTCCCAGGATGTGAGGTCCTGCTTCGTGAGGTCACAAGGAGGCCTTGGTGTGTCCTTGAGCGTCGGTTGAAGGGATGAGCTGTTTCGAATGAAAACGGGCTTAAGAGGCGCCATGACAAGCTGGTGGTGGGAGAGGGGCCTGGTCCCTCGGGCGAGGATGACAGGTTGTTCGGCGCGCTCCTCCCTCCTCGCCTGCTCCCCACAGCGCCCCGTTGGGTCCGGGAACAATCAGCGGCAACTGCTTCGCCACCTCCGTCTCCGTGGCTGTGGCGTTGCCTGCTGACTGTTCACCCTCTTCTAGTGCTAAGCGCACTCCACTAGGAAACTGACATCCAAGTAGGTTTCAGGGGAATGATTTAAAGGGAGTGTCTGTTCCCTGTGTACGCAGGGCCCGCTCCCCCCACCTCCCGCCAGCCTGGCTTTGCCCGGGAAGAATGGGAGTGTGTGTGTAGTGTGGGTGTGGGTGTGTATAGTGTGTATGTGTGTAGTGTGTAAGAGTGTGTGCGTGTCTCTGGACCCTACGAGCTGTTGAGGGGATTTCGTCCACCCACGCCTCTCTCTTCTCACAGTTTTGTCTGTGCCGTTTGGTTCCCTGTCAGTCATTGCCTCGTTTCCGAGCGTTTCCCGGCGCAGAAGTCAGCTGTGGGGGTGCAGCCTCCCCTGGAAGCTGCTGCACGGAGCGGTTCGGTGCCTGTTCCCAGTCAAGTCACATTCTGTTTGCTTTCAACCCCCCCCCCCCAGCCTTTCAGACCCAAAGGGGAACCCTCCCTGTGAGGCTGTGAGGCCGGCCATGCTCTGGATCCAGGTCCCTCAACCCCCGCAGCAGCCCCGCTGCTCCCCGAGACGGGTGTGGTGGCACCGGGGCCAGTTCTCTTCACGGCAGGGACGGGGCTCTTGTGTGAATGAAGGTGACACGGATGAGGTCAGCGAAGACGTCGTCACTCGGATGTTTAGGTTGGACCGTCGGCCTCGCCTGCGAGAAAGGCAGACGCCAAGTGCCTTACCGCGGGGCTGCGTAGCATACGGATCCTCGACGGAACTCTCCTCGAGGGAGAAGACTGTGTCTTGTTTTGACATCTTTTTTCTTCGTGTGAACCGAATCCTTATCCGGGGCCACTGCAGAGCAGAGGGTCATCTCGGACCTTAGGCAGCCAGACCCTGCCCACCTCTAGCCAGACCTGTTCACCCCCACGCGCCCGCCCGCCTCTGCTGGCACCCCTGTCGCGTGTGGAAGCGGGCAATGCCCACGTGATGCCGTTAACCTGACCCCATCACGAGTCATTTCATCCTGGCGCAGTCCCGCCTGGCCACAGAACGCGTCACCTCGTAGGAGACGGGAAGTGTTGGCCGCGCACCTGCCCCCGATGTGACGCAGGGGGAGCGGATGTGAGGCTGGAGGCCTCCTGCGAGGCCCACCCCTCCTTACTCTCAGCTCAGCTCCCAGGACGCCCGGCCTCCACGGGCGCCTCCAGCCCCCCTGTTCCAGCCCCATCTCCCTCCTGTACCCCTGGCGGCCTCCGCCCCCACCATCCGTCCCAATTAGCGGGAAGCGCGTGACCCCCCGTGAGCCAGGCAAGCAGGTAGCTCATTAGAAGACACATCCCACAGCCAGAGGGAGACGTGGGATCATTAAGCACAGAGCCGCCCCCCGACGGGGACCCCGGTGCCATTTCTCAGCCATTAATCACATCCTGGAAACGCCACCGCTGCCGCCTCCCACACCTGCCGTGTCCCCCATGCCCGCTGTCGAGGCGCACACCTGCTGGCACCGAGGACAGGCGGGGTGGGTGGGGGGATCTCACTCACCTTGCTGGGAGGCAGGACATGCC
Organism: Murina feae; assembly: GCA_004026665.1. NCBI lineage: Eukaryota > Metazoa > Chordata > Mammalia > Chiroptera > Vespertilionidae > Murina > Murina feae. The sequence goes on from PVJC01004811.1 coordinate 19,813, forward strand.
CCTCCCCATCCCCCCCATCTCTGCCGCCAGCATCTCTGAGCCAGTGCTCAGCCCCCGGAGCTGGGCCAGCGGGCGCCAGTGCAGGAGGATGCTGTGTTCGCCTTCCTGCCCGATGGCGCATCACTGGCTGGGACACTGCTGGTGCCACCAGAGAAGTGGCCCTGGGCCCAGGCGAGAAGGCGGTGCTGCTGCCCAGGTGGCAGCCGCGCCCTTGCCGCTCCCTCCGCGGGTCCCTAGGGACATGACGCAGCTCATTCGTCACCACCGCTGTCTGCATTCACGGAGCAAGTCGTTTGATTTTTCCAGAAAAATTGGAAGGGAAGGAGGGAGACACATAAACTGGTTGCCTCCCGCAGGCCCCCCATCTGGGCCCCGGGGATCAAGCCTGCAACGGAGGCACGTGCCCTTGATTGGAACAAACCCGGGACCCTTCAGTCTGCCGGGCGGCGCTCTAACCACTGAGCCGCATCAGCCAGGGCCGTGGAGCGGGTGTGTAAGCAAATCCAGGAGCTTCTGTGAAGTGTGTGCCCCGACCATGCTGTTGGGCACTGCATGAGGCCAGCTCTCAGCTGCTCCCAGTGTAACAGAGTGTGCACACATACATGCACACACGTGCACACGCTGTACCTTGCAGCCCCTGTTGCTGGAGCCTGATGGGGGCCCAAGACTCGGGGGCCCAGAGGCAGAGCGGCCTCCTCACGGGGAAACTCTGGATCTTATTTCAGGCCTGGACGCGGACGAGGAGCTCGCGCTGCTCTATCACCACGCGCCCTACCTAGGTGACTGGCGGGGCGGGCTCCGGGCGTCCGTGACCTGTCCTTGCATCCCCGTCCGTGTGCACGTCTGCATGGTCCCGTCGAAGGCCGGGCTGCTGTGCCCCACGGTGCCCTCGGGGCTGGGGGCTGAGGAGTGTGGTCTCCTGGGTCCTGGGTCCTGGGTCCGGCGCCGTCGGCATCTGTCGGGTATAGAAAGCGGAAGCCGTCGGCTCCGCCCGTGCCTGCTGCCGTCGGGCTGTGTGCATGGGCCATGCAGCCAGTGGTCAGCTTGCCCGAGTTCTTTTGCTTTGTTTTGTGACCTGATTGGGGTTAAGGGAGGTTTTAAGTTCCTTTCCGCAAGGAACAGTGAGGCTATTGCTAACCCGCTCCGTGCGTCCCTCCCAGACCAGAGGGTGGCCGCCTTCTGCACCCTGACGGACATGCAGCGCGCGCAGGGCCTGGAGGACGGCCCGGAGCTGCCTCTGTGCATGGAGCCCGGCGGCCAAGAGTTCCTGGACGCCACGGGGTATGTGAGTCCCCGCCCCCACTGTCCCAGCCCAGTGACCAGGGGTCCAATAACTAGAACCCCCTGCCAGGGTGCCACCCTGCCCCTCACACCCAGGGCAGCAGGAGCCCTGCCACGGGTGCTGTCCCTGGTCCCTTAGGACCTAGAGAAGGAACAGGGTGGGACCGACCCGCTCCTGCTCTGCTCCATGGCGGGTCTTGCCCACCCAGATGTGCAGCCAGTGCCCATGGTGTGAGGCTCCCCGCAGCGAGGGAGGCTGTGGGTCCGGGTCAGCGTCTGCCAGTCACTGACGATGCAGATGGGACACCTCATGGCGGGGCCTCCACGGCCAGGCTGAGTGCTGACCCCTAGGACACTACCCTCCCAGCCCCGTCCCCACCAGGCCACATGCCTTCCATGACACGCGTCGGGGCTGCGCCAGCTCCTCCCGGGTTCTTGCCGTGCTTATGGCCTGAGGACTGTGTGTCCTTCGCCTGTGTCATCCATTCCTAATTCCAGCTTTTAAAAAAAATACCTTTATTGATTTCAAAGAAGAAGGGGGGCGGGAGAGAGAAACATCCATGATGAGAGAGAATCATGGATCGGCTGCCTTTTGCGGTGCCTGAGTCGGGCGGGCGGGGTCTCTAACTCTGTCCTCTCTGCCAGGGAGCCGTCCCCGGCGACACTGACGGGCAAGGTGAACCAGCTGGAGCTGGTCCTGCGGCAGCTGCAGACCGACCTCCGCAAGGTAACGCCTGGCGCTCAATCTCGCAGCTCAGTCCCTGATCAGACGTCTCCGCACACAGTCCCTCTCTCACCCCGGGAAGAAGAGGGAGAGGCTGGGAGAAGCACCCTGAGCCCAACCAGCCGCCGGTGCAGGTGGTGGAGCATCAGCTTAGCCAGCTCAGGGCCTGGACAGGAAACGGAGACGGGGAGCAAGAAGCAGGGGCCGGGGTGAGCGTGGGACGAGGTTAAAGGAAGGGACCACGTCCATGCGGTGAGGACAGACGGCCCACGGGGTGACAGGCAGGGAAGGGAAGGCAGGGGGGTGCATCAAACAAGAATTGGGTGGTCAGAGAAGTGGATACGAAAAGATTATATTTTTTAAAGAAGAGGTAGTGGTCGGGGAGCAGCAGCATTAGGAAAGTATGCAGGTGTCCGAGACGGTGAGTGCAGCCCAACCCTCCCGCCCCCGCCCCCCCAACCACAGAGTGAGGCTGCAGCCAGGGCCCCCAAGTGTCCTGGGGACGGAGGTGTCGGGCCCCACCTCCAGGCTCTGCTTTGGGGACCACACCTGGGGAAGCGGTGTCGGGGGGGGGCGAGAAACGGGGTTCATTTGCATGAAGATGAAGGAAATTCCCAGGAATGACCCTCAGAGTTTAGAAGGTTCAGGCCAGAGTACAGAGTTCCACCACGGGTCACAATAAAGGGGCTGGAGGGCCTTGGAGGTTGGCGGGGGTGGGATACAGGATCCCCGGGTGTGTTGGGAGGAGGGTCCTCTGATGAGTGACAGGAGCTGGATCTCCCGCAGGGACTAGAAGGGGAGGACGAGGGTGGAAGATGGGGCCTCATGGGGAATCAGCTCTAACTGAAGCCTCCTCAGGGCTGAGGGGGTCCTGGGGCAGTGGTACAGGGGCCAGAGGGTCAGGAAGCGGACGGGCAGGCCATGCCAGGGTGGGAGTGTCCTGAGGAGGCCGCCGTCGGGTCCCCCAGGTCTGTCCCCACAGGCGGCGTGGCCACTGCCGATATAGCCGTCAGGCTAGGTCCCATTGGAAACCCTGGCTGCTGTCACCTGCAAGGTGGGAGCCTTCTCCGCCTGGGGCACGTCCCCCCAAGCCGGGACTGGCACCTGCATTGCTCGTGCTTGTCACTGTGTATCGGAAACCCCAGAAGCAATTCTTCTAAAAACCTCGGTGGTTTCTATAGTTTTTAGTGGTAACCTTGGAAGGTCATTATGAAGGTCATTCAGGGACTACGCTGTGAGGGAAGCTGTAGGCACAGGGTGAGGCCTGCATGCCTGCTTGATTACAGACATTCCCAGGTCAGCAGCCGCGTTAGATCCGACCTTGGTGCTGGGAGGATGTTCGCTCAGCTGTGCCTTTGCCCAGGGGACTTGCCTTATCCTCCGTGGTTGAGCATCGACCTATGAACCAGGAGGTCACAGTTCAATTCCTGGTCAGGGCACAGGCCCGGGTTGTGGGCTCGATCCCCAGTAGGGGACGTGCAGGAGGCAGCCCATCCATGATCCTCTCTCATCATTGATGTTTCCCTCCCTCCCTCTCTCCCTTCCTCTCTGAAATCAATTTTTAAAAAGACAATCGTTTAAAATAAAAAGAGTGACGAGTAAGGGGCAGGCTGGTGCGGCGGCTCTGAGGGGCGGCCTGACGGTGTCTCTCCCGCAGGAGAAGCAGGACAAGGCGGTCCTGCAGGCCGAGGTGCGGCACCTGCGCCAGGACAACCGGCGGCTGCAGGAGGAGTCCCAGACGGCCGCCGCCCAGCTGCGCACCTTTACCGAGTGGTTCTTCAGCACCATCGACAAGAAGTCCTAGCCGGTGCCCCCCCCCCAGGGGCCTGGGACATGCCCGGGGCCCGGGGCATCGCAGGCAGACGCGGGGGCTCAGCTGTGCCTCCAGCCGGTGCTGCCACGCCCGCCGTCCTGTCCGTGGGGTCCGCGCGCCCCAGCGCTCCGCGGCCGTCGCGAGCGGGAAGGCGGGTGTGAAGATGAATGTACTCCGTGTCGAGATGAATGTAACCCAGGTGTCAGCTTAGACTTCCCCTGTAGACGCTACCTTGTGGTCTGTGTATATAGAGCACGGCTCCTGGGCGCCAGGTGACCTGCTGAGACGGTAAAGACGCCCGTAATCCGGGCCGTGGAGGGTCGGGTAAGCCCGGGGCAGATACTCAGACGTATACTCTACGGAAAGGCGGTCTATTTTTTTGGATGTACAGTAGTCGTATCCGCACAGCCACTCTCATAGCAATAAGACAGGCGCGGGGAGCCGTGTCAGGTGCGATGAACGCCCAGCCCTCGCTCGGACGCAGTTCCTGAGGCTAATTTATTTGCAGGAGCAAACGGTGCCTGAAGTTGTTCCGACGTGTTTTTTTCCAAAAGAGGCGGCGGCGGCCTTGTAAATGGCTCGCTCGGTAGCCACCCCAACCTTAGCTCAGGCGCGCGTGGCGGGCGCTGTCAGACGAGGGTCGCCTGCTCGCGGGCCCGGACCTTCCGCGCGCCGGGCCGGCCCCATCATCGTCTTTGTACAGAGGCTTCGATGAAGTGTCCTGTATTTAACGCCCTTATTTAAGCTTATTTAACCTGAGATTGTTAATTTTATGGACACGGTGTGGCCCGCGCCCGGAGACCAGGCCGCAGGCTAACCACCGATGCTGCTAGAGACGACCTTTGAATTGCTTTGTGGTTTTTAACAGTTCCTTTCGAGATGAACGTCCATATTGCTTTTTTTAATAAACGTTTGAAAGAGTCCACACGAGCAGCGGCGTTGTCGGGTGAATGCACATGTGGGATCCGCAGCGCGAGTGGCTGGGAGTGTCTTTCGGGGAGTCTGCTGAACGCTGCTCAGCCGCCTTCGCAGTCCCAAACCGACTCAAACAGGGACGGGTTCCCACTGTCGCTGCCCCCGGCCTGACCCCGTCCCCTGCGCTTCCGTCCACCTCGTGTAACCCTCACGGTGTTCTCACGGACAGCCTGGGATCCCCATTTTACAGCTTGGCAAACTGAGGTTCAAGGTAAGTATTTACTAAGGTTGGTGTGTGTGTGTGTTTCTAATTAGAATCTTATTCAGTAAGATTTTGCTGTTCCTTACAAGAAAATACAAGTAATAAAGTCGTAGGGATTTGAAAAATCGCCAGGAAAGGGTGAACCATAACTTGGAATCGAATATAAGACAGAAAGGAGATAGAGCACGGGCCACGGTGGGAAGGGGACCACGGCAAGGCGCAGGGTTCTCCCTGTTCGGAGAGAGAAACCGTGTCAAGAATTAGAGGACGCAGCCCGGCCGGCGTGGCTCAGTGGTTGAGCGTCGACCTGTGAACCAGGAGGTCAGAGTTCGATTCCCGGTCAGGGCACAGGCCCAGGTTGCGGGCTCCATCCCCAGTGTGGGGCGTGCAGAAGGCAGCTGGTCCATGATTCTGTCAGCGTTGATGTTTCTGTTTCTCTCTCCCTTCCTGTCTGAAATCAAAAATTTTTTAAAGAAAAGAGCAGGGATGGGGACAGAATGAGTCCATCTGTGGGGACTTGAGCTGGATGAGCACCGGACACCAGACAGCTTCATCTCACCAAACACAGAGACTCGGACCCAGTACGGGGAGTCGCGAACACACTGAGGTGCCCTCTGGAAGCTAAAGGGCAGCCAGACGGTGATGGATGGCGGGCGGTTCGGAGAGAAGCCACGTCATCCCAGGAAGCTCTGCTCAGGAGGCCGCGGCGAGCGGCGGGGGGCACCGGCGGGGGACGGAGGCCTCTGAAGAATGATTAATTTGGTAATTAATGCAGAGAAGGGGGAGAGCGGCTCTGAAATGTCTGCTCCAGGCCCTGCGTGCTCACAGCTCTGCGAGGCGGCAGCTGGTCGGAGCCCGAGGCTGGATGCGCTCACACACAACGGGAAGGAGGAGTCGGAACCAAGGGCAAGAAGATGCTTCCAGAGGGGAAAAGGGCCCGGGGCTCAGCGACCTGTGAACCAGGAGGTCACAGTGATTCCCCGTCAGGGCACAGGCCCGGGTTGCGGGCTCCATCCCCAGCGGGGTGTGCAGGAGGCAGCCGGTCCATGATTCTCTCTCATTGTTGATGTTTCTCTGTCTCCCTCTCCTTTCCTCTCTGATATCATTAAACACATTTTTTTAAAAAGAAAAAGAATTGGGGGTCACAAGTCTGGTGCCTGAGACACCCAGCGGACAGCAGGGCTCAGTGCCCAGGAGATGTGTCCCCAAGAGGCAAACCCCAGGGTTGGGGACCCTGAGGAATGAGCAGATCATCAAGAAGAAAACCCCAGCCCAGGAAAACAGTGGGACGGGGATTGAGGTACCAGAATCCCATGGCCTGCCACCAGCCCCGCCTGGTGCTCACCCCCACCCCCCACTGGCGGGCCAACTCCCAGAGCTCAAGGTCATGAGAACGGCCCCTCCCCTCATGGAGGCAGAGGCGGGAGGAAGGGGTGAAGCTCCGTGTGGCCGACCACGTAGCAACAGTGTCTCGGGCTTCATCAAACAGCCTGACAACAGGCCTATGCACCTCTGGGGTAATTCTGTGCGTTAGGATCCCAGCCCAGACCTCCTCCTCCATCGCCTGCCCCACCTCACGGGCCAGACCCGTTGCTATTTGTTCTGCCAACCAGCTCCCTGGTAAAGCAGGGAGCGGTGGGAAACATCTCAAAGAGCAACTATGCAAATACTGCCACCCCACCCACACCCCACACCCTGCCACCAGGTCCACCCGGAGGCCCTGGGAATGGGGGTCACCTCCCGGGTGAGCTGCCCCACCCCCTGTCGCTCAAGGGCTGGGCCTGGGCCTAGGGCAAGAAGGAATCTATTTTTTTTATTTTTATTGATTTCAGAGAGGAAGGGAGAGGGAGAGAGAGAAACATCAAAGATGAGAGAGAATCATGGACCGGCTGCCTCCTGCACACTCCACACTGGGGATGGAGCCCATAACTGAGGCCTGTGCCGACTAGGAATGGAACCGTGACCTCCTGGTTCATAGGTCAGCCCTCAACCACTGAGCCACACCAGCCGGGCACAGGAAGGACTCCTTTTGACTTGAGTCACTGGGACGTTACAGCTCCCGGGCCTTAGACGTCATACTTGACTCAGATTCAGGGAGCAGCAGGCCCTGGGTGAGGCCTGGCCTCCGGGCGGCCCCTCCCTCTCTCCTTCCCTCCCTCCTCTGCAGGCTGCCTGTGCCCTGGGCAGGAGGACACTGCTCAGGCACGGCAGGGCATTCCTCCACCAGGCAGCTCCGGGCAGAGCCAGCTGCCCAGACAGCTTTCCAAGGCAGCTCTCTCTGCAAACAGCGAGCCAGCCACGTGCGCTGCCGGCCAAGCCCCTGTCTGCAGCATCTCACCCGGGAGCCCGCTCTGAGCCCCTCTTGGGGTGTGGAGACCGCCTCCTGGGCACTGGCAGGGCCGTGGGGATCTGTCGGGTTTTGATGGCGGATGCTGGACCCTTAGTGGGAGGAGACCTCCCTCCGGCTTGAGGATGTAGTTCCTGTGGTTCCCGTCCCCGGAGTGCCCCTCACATATCAGCTGTTTGATAAGCGTTTTGTTGTGAACGGAAATAACGCCTCTGTGCAAAGTGTGTGTGGGGGAGGGAGGAGAGATGCAGAAATATAGGAGTGTTGTCTTTTTTTTTTAATATGTCTTTATTAGTTTCAGAGAGGAAGGGAAAGGGAGAGAGAAGGAGAGAGAGAAACATCCATGATGAGAGAGAATCATGGATCGGCTGCCTCCTGCACGCCCCACACTGGGGATCAAGCCCACAACCTGGGCCTGTGCCCTGACTGGGAATTGAACCGTGACCTCCTGGTTCATAGGGCGATGCTCAACCACTGAGCCACACCGGCTGGACTTGGCAGGGTTTTCTTAAGCAAACGTTTTATACGCGAGGCGAGGAACTGGGACCCGGTTAAGAGCCAAGCGCTGGAGGCTTGGTGAGCATCCCAGCACCTGTCTCCCCAGGACTTCTTTCACAGGAGAGCCCCCATCCTCGCCGGCCCCTCGCCCGGCCCGTGTGGCTCAGCGATGGGTTTCTGCGGTTCAAATCCCTTTGCACAGTGAACGGAGCTCAGCGCCTGGCCCAGCTGCGGTCCTGTTCTGCTCCTGGGGCTCTGCAGGGAGACGGTGCGCATTCATCCCTCAGAAAGTGGCTCTGGCCACCTCCCCCGAGACCCTCAGTTCCAGGAAGCAGGTGCCTGTGAGGGGGACCAGACGCTCCGCGGCCAAATGCGGCGATCGGCACCCACCCGTGTCCCAGAAGCCAGTTTATCGCTCGCCTCTCGGGAAGAGCGAGGCTTTGGGCAAAAATGACATGGCAGTGGCTGTTCGCTTCAGCGCGATTCGTCTCGCTCTGTCTGCGGGGAGGGCGGCGGGGAGCATTTCTGTGTAATTCGCCATAGAATTCTTTTCGGAGCCTTAACTATTGTGTAGGGTTGTTACTATTTCGCCTCCAAGACGGAGCATCCTGGAGGCTGAGCCCAGCTGGGAGGAACCCCAAGACCTTCTAGCAGGAGGGCTTGCCAGAGAGAGCGGCCCCAGGCCGGGCGTCTCTGCCTGGGGGAGCCTGCAAGGTCCCCCCCCTCTTCATCTGTTCGTCATATTTACCTTCTAGACAGGATGGCACTCACCGTGAGGCCCACCCACCCTCTGCGCTCCGGCAGACATTGCTAATTCATCACAGACGTCTCTCTCGCCATAGTTGCCTCTCTGTTAGGGCCCAGACAGCCACTCGGAGTTGGTCGGGTTATCATGCTAATTTGCTTTGGGGGCTTAAGTTGGGGTCTCGTTCGGAACGAATATCCTTTCAGGGCGAACGTTTTATTAACGAAAGAGTTCTGTGTCTAAAAAGAAAAAAAAAATTTAAAACCACTCATCTACTCACGTCCTCTCATTTTAGAGATAAAAATAGAGACGCATGCCCGGCCAGTGTGGCTCAGTGGTCGAACGTCGACCTGTGAACCAGGAGGTCACGGTTCGATTCCCGGTCAGGGCACAGGCCCGGGCTGCGGGCTCCATCCCCAGGGTGGGGCGTGCAGGAGGCAGCGGATCCATGATTCTCTCATCAGTGATGTTTCTCTCTCTCCCTCTTCCTCTCTGAAATCAATTAAAAATTGTATTTAAAAAAAAAAACATAGTGCACCTGCTCCCAGACAGCCACTAGCCAGCTTCTGGAATTTTCTCATCGGGAGCCAGCTGCTGGTTGTTGGAGAAAATGGCCGGCCAACACCAGACAGCTGAGGTCAACGAGGTGGAATGACGCCTCCCCATCGGATCAGCCAGTGGCTGGGCTCGCAGGTCGGGAAGCGGGCGGGTCCCAGGAAACCTCCGTCTGTCCGGTTACTCCTGGATGAGGGCCGGGGCCGTGTCCTCCCAGCGGCCAGGAGGGACCTGGCTCTCGGCGGCTTCCTTCACGGGCCGTGGGACGCGTCCTCTCTCTGCCCTCCAAGCGCTATTGGTGAGAACCCAGGAGCGGTGCCAGCTCCCGAGGTAGACAGAGCCGGGCCGGTGACAAACGGAGTAACGGAGCCCTGTTATTACCAGCAGGCGTGGGGCTCCTCGCTGTCGCGGCTCATTTCTCTTTTTTTATTTTTTTAATCCTCCCCCGAGGACTTTTTCCATTGATTTTTTAGGGAGAGGGAGAGGGAGAGGGAAAGAGAGCGAAATATGGACGTGAGGAGAGAAACACATCAATGGGTGGCCTCCTGCACACGCTTCAAGGCCCGGGCCAGGGAGGAGCCTGCCACCGAGGTACGTGCCCTTGACCGGAATCGAACCCGGGACGCTTTGGTTCACAGGCCGATGCTCTATCCACGGGGCCACACAGGCCAGGGCATGGCTCCTATTCCATGCCCCGTGTTTATCCACAAACGGGAAATGGGTTGCTGACGTCTAGGGCGGTGACGATGGCCTGCGACGTGTGGGGTTCCTCTGACGAGCGACCCCCTTTCCCCGGGCCTGGCAGGTGAGTCGGTTGGGTTTTCCTGCAAGTTATTAACTACGGGCTCTGGCAGATTGACTCCTGCTGCGTCTCCATGGAAGTCGCGTCTCTCAATATCCAGGCCCACGGCATTCATCTCTGTGCTTGGTTCATCGCCGTTTCTAAGGTGCAGGCAGATGGGGGGCGGCCATGGTGATGGCCCGGGAGGCAGGGGGCCAGCACTGCCCTTCTACCACGGATCAGAGCGTGTGGGGTGCCAGGTGGCTCCCGCTCCTGGAGCTGCCTCCTTCCTGGGGAGACGGAGGTGTGGTCTGCGTTGGGGGATGGGGGGACTTCCTGGCACTCGCCCAGATGGTCCCCTCTCTTGGCCTTTGCCCTGCCTGCCCCTGGGCGGGTCTCGGCTGAACCTGGGGGACTCAGGTCTCCCTGATGAGACGGCCCCGTCCCTGCATCCAGGTGCTTCCGCTCCCCCCCTCCCCGCAGCGTGGCTCCGTGGCTGAGCCCAGTTCCCTAGTGAGATAGCTCCATGAGAGAATCATGGACCGGCTGCCTCCTGCAAGCCCCCCACTCGGGATGGAGCCTGCCACCCGGGGCCTGTGCCCTGACCGGGAATCGAACCGTGACCCCCTGGTTCACAGGTCGACGCTTATGATAAAACAAACTTTGGAAAGGTAGACGGGGAAGTAAGCACTCAGGCTGGGAGCGATGATTGGAGACACGTGAGAAGTTGAAACGGCGTTGGAAGGAGAAGAAAAGCCCAGAGGAGCTCCATAAATCACCACAGACTATTTGCGCCCGCATTGTCCTTCCTGTCTTATGTCCTGGCACCGAACCATTCATCATCCCCGCGCCAGGCTGCGGGCTACAGAAATAGCGCTGGGCCCCCAATGGGAATGGGAGAGATTTTAGAAAGAATAGCAAAGTGGGGAACCGTCAGAATTCCTGGATTTTTTGTGGTGTTACCAACCCCGCCCCCAACCTCGGGTGTCATTCTGTTGGATGGGACTGGGAGAAGGGGCACTTTCCTGGTGTCTGTCGGGAACCCCGAGATCAGCTGCCCCTCTACAGTGTGCGCTGGGGAGGGGAGGCTGGGCTGAGGGCTCAGGGTGTGGGTAGGCAGCCCAGAGCTGAGCTATGACTCCTCTGAAGCTAGTAGGTGCGGGTGGGGCTGGGGCGGCCTAGAGGAGACAGTGAAAGACAGAATTCCTTGAGAAGAAGGTGTTTGTAAGCAGTGAGTGTACAGCACCCACCCCTCATGCCCAGGTCCTTGCAGGAACAAGTTGAGTGATTAGTCTTAGCTTTTTCAAAATATATATTTTTATTGATTTCAAAGAGGTGGGGAGAGGGAAGGAGGGAGGGTAGAAAGAGAGAGACAGAGAGAGGGAGAGAGAGAGAGAGAAACAGCAATGATGAGAGAGAATCATGGATCCGCTGCCTCCTGCACGCCCCACCCCAGGGATGGAGCCCGCAACCCGGACATGTGCCCTGACGGGGAATCGAACCATGACCTCACGGTTCATAGGTCGATGCTCACTCCCTGAGCCATACCAGCCGGGCTGAGTCTTGGCTTTTAATTAGGAAATGAATTCCTGGAAATCATTGAATCTGGCTGCTGCCCTCAGCACCTTATTCCTTCTCTCAATTCTCACCCATTAAAAGCAGTGGTTCTCAGCCTTCCTGATGCCCCGACCCTTTAATACAGTTCCTCATGCTGTGGTGACCCCCAACCATACAATTATGTTCGTTGCTGCTTCCTAACTGTCATGTTGCTACTGTTGTGAGTCGTCATGTAAATATCTGATATGCAGGATGGTCTAAGGCGACCCCTGGGAAAGGGTCGTTCGACCCCCAAAGGGATCATGACCCCCCAGGTTGAGAACCGCTGCATTAAAGAAAGGGTTGGTTTCTCCTTCGGGAAGGAAAGGTCTCCGTCCGCAGTGATGACCACTCGCCATCCTCGGGGACCAGGTTCTCTCCTCCGTGGGTGTTCAGGGAAGGGGCGTCCAGTGAGCGTGTGTTGTAATCGTCACTCCAGTTTGGTCCTGGGAGCGTGTCTGTGCAGCTTCCCCTTCCCCCCGCTGCCATTTTCAATCTCTCTCCCAACGTTGCCTTTTTAAATTTGAGTTCATTAAGCTTCGTCCTTTGTGTTGTCCAGTCGTGAGGCTGTTGCCAACTGCAGGAACCACTCCATCCCCTAAGAAACCCCTTGAGCACTAGATGGCTGGGCGCAGTGGACAGACAGCACACGGGCCTGCGCACTGAAGGGTCCCACGTTCTATTCCGGGTCAAGGGCACACACCCGGGTTGCGGGTTCGATCCCCAGTGGGAGGTGTGTAGGAGGCGGCCGGTCCACGATTCTCTCTCATCATGGATGCTCTCCCTCTCCCTTTCTCTCAGAAATCAATTTTTAAAAATGTATTTTTAAATGAGCTTCTCTCCCTGCAGAGAGACAAAGGTGAGGCCTGTCCCCTGGGCACCAGCTCAGTAAGTTCAAGGTTTGCCTGGTGAGGGGGCCTCCTTGGAAAGGCCCCGCCCTCCCCCCAACGAGAGAGGTGGTTGCTGGTCTGGAGGCCTCGAGGCTCCTTTGCCGAGAGGCACCTGGGACTGATCAGGGCTTTAGAATCACGTGGGTTCATTTGCCGTCTCTCCTTCCTCCGAATGGGGTGTCCCCGGCCTCACGCCTCATCGTGAATGACTGGTTTGTCTGTGCCCACGGCCACCTGCCCGCTCTGTGCCATTGCTCAGAGGATGAGTGGGAGCATTGCCGGGCGGAGTAACGCGCAGGTGCCACCCACGGGCGGGGGGTGGGCCCCGGCAGGGCGTCTCCCCTGTGCTCCCTGCTCCAGCTTCCCGATTGAGCAAAGAGAGCTAGCAGGACGCCAGGCGAACCTCGAGTTTCAGGTTGACAAGGGGTCATTTCAGCGTCCGTGTGTCCCTGACCCTGCCCCGTCTGCTGACACCAAAACGGTAGTTGTTGTTGCTCCTGCGTTTGAATTGAACCGGGACCTGCGTTCCCTTTGGCACCAGCAAGGGCGAGCCCCGTTCTGCCCCGGCTGCGTCGTCAAATCCCTGTCTCCCTCGAGCTTGACTTCTGTCTGTTACGAAACCATTGACGTTCAGGGAGATAACATTGACCTTCAGGGAGATAACATTGACCTTTAACATGGAAGAAAGAGCCCAGCTGGTGTGGTTCATTGGTTAAGCGCCATCCTAGTTACCAGGAGGTCACAGTTTGATTTCCGGTCAGGGCACAGGCCTGGGGTTGTGGGCCCGATCCCCAGTGGGGGGCGTGCAGGAGGCAGCCGATCCACGATTCTTTCTCATCATGGATGTTTCCACATCTCTCTCCCTCCCTCTCTCTCTCTCCCTCCCTCCCTCCCTCCCTCCCTCCTTCCTTCCTCTCCCTCTGAAATCAATAAAAAAATATTTTTTTTTAAAAAAGAAAAATGTAGAGAAATCACAAGAAACATAATTCCATTTTGACCGAGTCGTGGTAGAGATGGTAGGCAACCGAGGTTTTGTTCCCTTTATGAAGGATGGCTGTGATGAGATGAGCGAGGAGCAGCTGTATGGTGACTGTGACCTCACAGTCCCTTGTCCGTGAGCTTTCAAAGTCGTTATTGGTTATGCAAAACGCTTCTCAACGTGGAAGGGTTCGAGGCGGGGCCTACCGAGACGGGAGCCACACAAACCGATGTGGGTAATGACAGTGAGGTGGGCCCTCGGGGATATTAGCACAAATAACCATTCATCACGGGAAATAATTACATCCCCCACCACGGCCCACCCCCCAGTCCTCTTGGGCCCCCGAAAAATAATGGGAAGGTGAACGCATTTCTCATGTTTCTGAACACGTTATTTCCTGATTACACAAAAATTACAGAAAAGCCATCCTCGGGAACCTGGGAGCTGGTGACAAAGGCTAGACTCCGATAAACGCTCAACCGAAACAGGAAAGCAATCTGGCACCGCTGACAGTTCTGTCACAAGAACATTGCATTTTTACGGAGGGACCTCTCAGAATTCGGTAACAACCTGTTAGCGGCTTAAATGGGGCCATTTGCATATCGTGGCAAAAGGAAAACACAGTGATCTCATTTGCGTGCTGCCAGTAGCATTTCCCCGGGGCTGGGTGGCTGCAGACATACTCAGTTCCTCGCCTCCTGCCCCAAATTCCCCTCCACCCCGGTCCCCTTTCTTTTTTCTTTTTATTTAGCCGACACTTTGTCAGCCTCACTGCTCGCCCTTAATTTCCATTCTCCTTCTCCATCTCCCATGCCCCCTGCGTCT
>PVJC01004811.1:34123-62119 GCA_004026665.1 Murina feae
GACACATCCATGATGAGAGAGAACCATGGATCAGCTGCCTCCTGCGCGCCCCCTACCGGGGATCGAGCCCCAAACCTGGACAGGTGCCCTGATCCCGAATCGAACCGTGGGTGCTGGGCTGGAGCCATCCCAAGCCGGGCCTTTGAAGGGCCCTGCATCCGCGTGTCGGAGAGAGGCTGCGTGGGCCTCTCGGGAGGTTGCACATCACCCACAGCCCAAGTCAGACACTAATGAGAGCACGCCTTGTGGCTTGGCATGCCTTGTGTTTTCGGGGTTCCTCCTTCCTCCCCCCCCCCACCTGCCTCCCCAGGCTGGTCCCTCTGCTCACGGAGCCTGTTTATTTCAGCTCTGGCGCCCACACCTGAGCTACGGGGAGTGTGCAGACAGCAGGCCCCGAGCAAATCGCGAGGATCACACGTGACACACATGGTAGGGTGACACAGCGGGCCACGTGCTTTCCTATTGCGTGTGATGGCACAGGTGGGCACCGCCTGGCACTGGGCATGCACGTTCCTGCCACAGACTGTCCAGAGAGACCCAGTGACAGCCCTGACCGCCGCAGGCCAGCTTTGGGGTTCACGGCTTGCTTCCCTTCTTTCTGGGGGATGGAGCTGGCTCTCGGGGGCACAGAGCCAGTGCAAAGGGCCTGGGGCAGGTGGCCCTCAGTGGAGACCTCCCTCCTGTGAACCGTAAATGGCATCCAATGACCCTGCCCTCAGACCACGCATCTGACAGACGTTTCCTTGTTGAGGAGACGTTTCATGCATCATCTCCCCCAGATTCTCGGCGCCCCCGCACACGGCAGGGCCTGAGGGGGCCCTGCACAGACTTGCAGGGCGGGCGTTGGTTTGGAGGGAGATCGACATGGTTTTTCCAACCGAGACTCAGTGAAGCAACACAGCTCACGGCCAGGGCTGGGCAGACACCGGGGACGCCTCTCAGAGGGCGAATCCCGCTGGGAACCGGGGTGGCTGGCGCGTGAGCAGTCGTGTGGCTGTGACGTGGGACAGTCGTGGGCGTCTACCAGGTAAACATGGGAGAGAAGGGCGGGTCGCCAGCCTCTGGGCCCGCCTCCACGCAGGGCTCCGCAGATGGTGTCCATCAGGCCACCTGCACCCTTTTCCATCTAATGGATGCTACTGCTATTATGACCCAGCTTTGCTGGGTGAGGGTTTCATTTTCATGTGTTTTTTTAAAATATATTTTATTGATTTTTTACAGAGAGGAAGGGAGAGGGATAGAGAGTTAGAAACATCGATGAGAGAGAAACATGGATCAGCTGCCTCCTGCACACTCCCTACTGGGGATGTGCCCGCAACCAAGGTCCATGCCCTTGACTGGAATCGAACCCGGGACCCTTCAGTCTGCAGGCCGACGCTGTATCCACTAAGCCAAACCAGTCAGGGCTGTTTTCATGTTTTATTTCATGTTTTTAAGAAAAGAACTTTTGCTTTAACCCTCTTTTTAAGAAATATATATTTTTATTGATTTCAGATAGAAAGGGAGAGATAGAAACATCCATGATGAGAGAGAATCTTTGATCGGCTACCTCCTGCACGCCCCCTTGCTGGCGATCAAGCCTATAACCTGGGCCTGTGCCCTTGACTGGAAGCAAATCTGGGACCCTTCAGTTCACAGGCCACGCTCTGTCCACTGAACAAACTGGCCAGGGCGCTTTGTGGCAGTTTAAGGAGACAAGGCCTGTCTAAGGAGTTTAAGGTTTAAGGCCTGTCTTCCGTGCCTCTTCTGAGAAAGCCAACTAGACAGCAGCTTCCAGATGTTGGATGGAGCCCAGGCTGTCACTTCCCTTTTCCCCCAACACAGGAAAGAGATTTTAAAACCCACTTAGGAGCACAGAGCTATGCCCAGAAGCAAGGGGAGGAAACCTGTGGGCAAGAAACAGCCGTCTCCCCCAGCCACAGCGGCAGGAGGAAGCCCGCCCCTGCCGTGGGCACAGGGGGCCCCCTGCATCCCAGCAGGGGACCCGGTGGAGAGCCAGGCCAGCCCTGTGGGGCAGGACAGGCCTCCATCCATGGTGAGGTCCGGGGGCTGGGCTCAGCACGGAGCTGCCCACCCGGGGCTGTGACTTGGCAGCAGAGACCCCACATGTGGCTGAGGCTGGAGCTCCCCTTCAGGCTGAGGGGACCCCGTGTCCTATTCCTGCCAGGGCCTAGGCTGGAGGGCTGGAGCCTCGGTGAGGACATCACACCAGGGAGTGCCCCTGTTCCCACCGAGAAGAGCAGCAGGAAGGACGGGGAATGTGCAAAAAATAATCGTGACTCTAAGTGGGCTGAGTTCCCACCCTGGCCCGTTTGGCTCAGTGGATAGAGCGTCAGCCTGCAGACCGAAGGGTCCTGGGTTCGATTCCAGGCAAGGGCACATGCCTGGGTTGCAGGCTCCTACCCCACCCCCCGGCCTGAGCCCTGGTAGGGGTGCGTGCAGGAGGAGACAACCCATCAATGTGTCTCCCTCACATAGATGTCTCCCTCTTTCTTTCCCTCTCCCCTCCCCTCTCCCTAAAAATCAATGGACAAATATCCTCGGGTGAGGATTAACAACAAAAAAAAAAATACCCATAATCATTGTGACTCTATTTTTTTTTTTTAAATATATTTTATTGATTTTTTACAGAGAGGAAGGGAGAGGGACAGAGAGTTAGAAACATCGATGGGAGAGAAACATCGATCAGCTGCCTCCTGCACACTCCCCACTGGGGATGTGCCCACAACCAAGGTACATGCCCTTGACCGGGATCGAACCTGGGACCCTTGAGTTTGCAGACCGATGCTTTATCCACTGAGCCAAACCGGTCAGGGCGATCATTGTGACTCTAAATGGGCTCAGTTCTCCTTCACACCTCCCCGGACACAGCTGACATGTGCCTTCTCATTGGCTTTGAGGATTTCAAGATCCTGATTTCTGTACGAGTCCCATTCCCCGATTAGCACAGATCTCAGCTCATAGTTTCCCTCAAAGACTTGCAATAAATTTCACAGCGTTCGTGTCTACGTTATGTGGAGTCTGTCCCATCAAAGCAATATCAGGCTCTCATTAAAAAAATAAACATCTCTCCCTCCCTCCCAAGTCAAATACATTTTTTTTTAAAGCATTTACATGTTTGCGGTATTTTCAGCGTTTCTTCCTTGTCTCCAACATCTGTTCGGCTGTCTCCCTGCAGACACCGGCGCTAAGTAATACGGGTTATTTTGGGTGACCGATTATTAGGAAACCTTCTCCAATAGCCCCCGAACGACATGTGTAATCACATCCTTTCAACTTGAGACAGGATTTCCTCATCTTGAGCCAGGGACCCCGAGGGCAGAATCTGGGCTCCTTCCTACGAAGGGGTCTTACCAAGGAAGCACAGTTTACAGCCTCAGCGAGGCCCGCGGAGACACCGACGGGACGGCCGGTAATTCGCCACGTGAGATTTTTCCCAAACCATCTCATCTCGTCAACCTCTTTCCACAAAGCTCACCGACCAGAGACGGTACAAGGCGTGGGCAGCAGTGGGAATGTCTCCTCTTTCCAGCCTGTCGGCAAAGACTCCGTTCTCTCTCTCTCTGGACACCCGTCGGATCCCTCTGTCTTCCCCGAGCCGTGGTGGCTAAAGCTTCTCTATCATCACGCATTGTTTTCTGCAGACACTGGAATGAAAAGTCACCCTCTCTGCCTTCTTGCCTGCGAGCCTGGACTTGTGTGGCTCAGCCCGTGGTGCGTTCCAGGGCCGATTTTTTAAATATGTCTTTATTGATCTCAGAGAGGAAGGGAGAGGGAGGGAGAGAGAGAGAAACATCCATGATGAGAGAGAATCGTGGATCGGCTGCCTCCTGCACACCCCCCCCACTGGGGATCGAGCCCGCAGCCTGGGCCTGTGCCCTGACCAGGAATCGAACCGTGACCTCCTAGTTCACAGGTTGATGCTCACCCCCTGAGCCACACCGTCTGGACCAGGGTGACTATTTCCACCCTGTCACTCCCAAACACCCAGCACCGCCCCCCTGTCTCTAATTGTCAGGTGACCTTATTTCCTGCTTCATGTAGGATAACAGTCCTGGTTCGCCCAGGAATGAGGGTTTCCGGGGGGAACATGCCTTCCATTGCTGGGTATGGCTGTCCCAGGTAAACTGAGAAGGTGACCCAGGCTGCCGTAACTGCTCAAGGACACTGGCGATAACACGGAGGGATGGTCCTTGAAAACCTTACTCTAAGTAAAGTGAGTCAGACAGAAAGGCAAATACCACAGGATCTCACTCATGTGGAATCTACAAAACAAACAAAAATTCTGAGCTCATAGATACAGAGACTAGATTGGTGGCTGCAAGGAACAGGAAGAGGGTAGATGAGTGGGTAAATATGGTCAGAAAGTACAGCTTTCCAGGTATAACGTAAGTAGGGCCTGGAATGTGATGTGCAACGTGGTGACTACAGCTAACGATGCTGTATCATATACTTGAAAGTTACTGGGAGAGTAAATCTTGACAGTTCTCATCCCACGCGCAGAAGTGTAACTACTTGTGATGATGGATATTATAGACCTACCGAGGTGATCCCTTCTCCGTGCGTGAGAAGTCACAGTGCATCGTGCTGTACACCTGACACTAACATGATCTATGTCCATTACGTCCCCATAAAAAATAGCTCTTCTCACTACTGCAAACACATCACCCCCCGCCCTTCTCGCAGACATGTCACTCCTTTTTCTTTTCTATGATCTACTTGAAGTGATTTCTACATCACTTACCTTGGCACATCTTCCCTTACAGGCTGTTAGAAAAATGACCCTCCGTTCCATTTGAATAAAATCGTGGACATCCTGTGGTCCAACGAAAACAGGACTTACTGACAAATGTCTCCATTGGTTCACTTTTGAACTTTAAACTGAATTGGATTATGATATAAACAAACCTACTAATAGGATTTGACATTCTCTACTCTTCGACTTTATCAGCTGCATAAAATATATACGTGATCACTTGGGAAGACACGTCGTTGGTCACTAAGAAAATAGTGACAGGCTTCCATTTGTTTGATCTTCAGTCTCCATGTATGAGCAGTGCTGGGGCAGAAGGAAAATATTTATTATAATTTTTATCTGTCATTTGTTATCTTATACATTCATATATATATATACACACACACATACACACACACATACATGTGTGTGTGTAATTGATTTCAGAGAAGAAGGGGGAGAGAGAGAGAGAGCAATATCAGTGATGAGAGAGAACCATTGATCCACTGCCTCCTGCCCCCCCCCCCACTGGGGATGGAGCCCACAACCCGGGCAAGTGCCCCAACCGGGAATCGAACCCTGACCTCCTGGTTCACAGGTTGATGCTCAACCACTGAGCCACGCCGGCCAGGCCCTTACACATTCTTTATACCTAATGAATGAATATGTGACCCGAAAAATCTTTACCTCCAAGATGATAATCTGATTTGTATACTTTTGGAGAATTAAAACATTTTTGTCCCCACATATGCATGTGGAATCGTTCTCCTGATTATTTTTCTAGGTTGATGTTTAAGTTAGAGAAGTCTTTCCTTATGTCAAGACTTGCCTGGGGAGTGGGATTCTGAAGGAGGAAGAGGAAGGAATCCTAGGAACGTGGAAACGGCAAGAAATCTGGGGATTTAACTCCTTAAGCTACTAAATGCACCCTCATTCCTCAGAGGGAATTCCAACAACCCCTTAGCTGTGCGGCGGCCGTGGTCTTGCCTGAGCTCCTCTCTGTAGTAACCGCTGTCCACACCTCTGCCCCCCGGGCAGGGCCAGGCCCTGAGAGCTGCTGGATGCTCTGTGCGGCGTTTCTAAAAGGGACTTTGCTGATTAGAACCCTGGTTCTCAGGGCAGCATCTGAGATGCTAATGGGGCAGAAATAGCCTGTTGGGGTCCAGCTAGAACGGGAGGAATAGTCATCACGCTCTGTGAGCCGCGATGGTGTTTTTCTGATTAGAGAAGGCACAGCCTAACCTGTGGGCCTGGGCGCTCACCGGGACATGCGGCCCAACCTCCCCATCCGGGTGCTGCCTACTATCACGGAAAGACTGACAACCTTGTTGCAAACCAGAGCCGCCAGCCCCTTGCATATCATCAGCCTTTGAAGACCCCCAGCCCTTTGCATACCCACAGGCCTTTGCAAACCTCCAGCCCCCATTACCTGTAAACTGCCCATTTGATGCCCCCTTTTGCCTACTTCCCCACGTAATCCTTGTCCTTCTCCCCAATATAAGCAGCTGACTTATGGGGGGTGGGGGCAGATTTTTGTGGGTGACCTGCTGCCGGCAGATTGGAATAAACACTCATATATGACACAACCCTGTCTGCTGCATTGGCGCCAGTCCTGACCGGTAAACACGGACCCATGGACTGTCCAGTTACAATGCCACCTACTAGTATATTTTGCCTGAGGGTCCGTATACCCTCCTTTTCCCTTCCTCTCTTAACTCTGTGAAGAAAGAGCTAACGGAGCAGTTCAGCCGTGGAGATAAATCATCACATAATACCAGTGTGTGTTCCCATTGGAGAACGAAAGAAAGAAAAATCAACCTGTTGTTTTGCAGGCGCGTTATATTATTAATCGGTTCCCTACAACGCGTCTTAGCTGAAAAGTAATAACTCATCATTAGGGCAGTGCCTGGGGGTAGTCAGCTACCATGGAAACAGCCCATAATAAGAGCCGATCTTCCCTTTGCTCTTGGAGGCACCATCTCATCTGATGCCTTAACCGAACATTTAACATGTAGACAATACGTAACATGTAAACTCACCTGTGCACTTCCACGGATGGGTGTCTGCGTGCACGTGGCAGAGTTGATAAGCTGACCGTCTCAAAGCTGCCACCATCACACAGCGTCTCCCAGGGACGCTCCTGTGGTTCTTGTGTCCCAACGGCAAAGGGACCGTCCTCAGCGCCTCACCAATCACCCAAGGGATGACTCAGACGCCCCCACGCCCAGGAAGCCAACAGCGGGAGGGTGTCTCTACTTACAACGGGAGGGAATTCAGAAGATGTGGCCTCGGCCAGCCTCTGACCCTCTGGCATCTGGCATGGGAACCCCAGACGGGAGGGAGCTGCAGGGCGAGGGGGGGCCTGCTCAGAGCCGGGGAGAGGCGATCAGGACAGGGCTGGAGGCGCGGAGGCCCCACAGTTCCACATGGGATTGCTAGCATGCTTGAGGGCCTTCCTTCAGCCATCATCTTCCTGGCCGGCCTGGTGGAGAGAGCACACATTGAATTTGCTCATCTGTTTAGCAAAAGCCAGCACCAGTGCATTCTGGGTGTTGTGACAACGCAACCCAAGTTGTCAGACCGCCAGGCAAGCTGTGAGTCAGGAAGAGGTCGCCTTCCTCTTAAAGGGACCCTCCTCTATCCCACCTCGAGCTACAAACAAACAGATTTTAAATCTTCAGCGAAGCCACGTTATCCATGGGACCTTGCCTCTCAGGCTCGGTGGGTGGTGGTGATGATGACGATGGTGATGAAGATGAAGACAGGGATGAGCTGCTGCCGCTGCTCTGAGGCGGGCTATCTGGTCAACCTCGTTTTAATAGCTAAAGGGATCACCCAGCCGGTGTAGCCCAGTGGTTGAGCATCAACCTATGAACCAGGAAGTCATGGTTCAATTCCTGCTCAGGGCACAGGCACGGGGTTGGGGGCTCGATCCCCAGTGTGGGGCGTGCAGGAGGCAGCCGGTCCACGATTCTCTCTTCTCATCATGGAGGTTTCTCTCTCTCCCTCTTCCTTACTCTCTGAAATCAATAAAAACATATTTAAAAAAATAAATTTTAAAAGAGAATTCTACCTGAACCTTTCTAATTTATTTTTCACTTTAAGGAGCATCTATGTCCCATTTACTCGTGCTTTTGACCCTGGCGCACTTTTTAATTAAGAAAGCATGTCAAACATGAAAAAGACGTTGGATCAAAACATGCAAGAGCACGCAAGCCGTCTGAGCGCACTTGGAATGGAAACCATTTTAATTGATGCAATTCGCAGCCATTTAAATATTTCACATTCGGTTATTAACACGGCGGGGAGAGAGCCTGCACTTCACGCTGGCGGCTGGTGGACGGGGATGTGCTGGGTTTGTAATTCTCACTTCCCAGGCCGCCTCTGGCTTGGAGCTCTCGGGGAGCATGTAGGTCCTCGAAGGCCGAGGACACGAAAGGGGTAATTCACTCACACGCCAGCCCTTACATCGGGAGGTGCGGCTGAGTCAGAGTAAAAGCTCTTTCTCGCCCAGCTGGTGTGGCTTAGTGGTTGCACGTCAACCTATGAACCAGGAGGTCAGGGTTCGATTCCCGGTCGGGGCACAGGCCCGGGTTGTGGGCTCGATCCCCAGTGTGGGGCGTGCAGGAGGCGGCCGATCAATGGTTCTCATCATTGCTGTTTCTCTCCTCTCTCTCTTCCTCTCTGAAATCAATTTTTTTAAATGTATTTTTTTAAAAGCTCTTTCTCCCTCAATCCCTCAAGTTTCAGGAGTTAGCTTAGATTTTAAGACGCCACTATAGGGACATGGGTGACTGCCCTCAGCCAGCTGTTTAGTTAGAAAGAATGCTGTCAGGTGAGCATTTCCTGATTTAATTTCTTGTCCCCGCTGACAGTGGGGGGACGGGGGGAGCAGGGGCGGTGTGGGGTGGAGCCTCGGTGCTTTCTGGCCTGCCTCTGCCTGCACTCCGCCCTTGGGGTCCGGAAGAGAGGTGGAGGAGGTAGAGAAATGCGTTGCTTTGTCATCTGACATCACTGGGGGCGATTCTTTTTTATTATTTTTATTTATTTTTCAAATTTATTTTTATTGATGTCAGAGAGGAAGGGAGAGGGAGGGAGAGATAGAAACATCCATGATGAGAGAGAATCATGGACCGGCTGCCTCCTACACGCCCCACACTGAGGATGGAGCCCACAACCCCGGGCATGGGCCCCGACCAGGAATCGAACCCTGACCTCCTGGTTCCTAGGTCCCAACGGGGCGAGGGCAGCCTCCGTGGAGCACTGGATGCTGGACGAACCTTCCGATCTTGCCTGGTGGGAGCGCAGGCCTCATGGCTACAGGCTTATCCATGTCACCACAGCCCTGAAATACTGCCCTTGGAGGAGGAACCTCACCGAGATGGGTACCCCATGCCCCGACTCCCTCGCGCACCATTTTTATTGCTACTCATCTCGGTACTGAGGACAGTGTACAGCCACAATAGCGCCCTCTTTCTGGCTGTACACACATCAACACAGCCGGGAGGAATGGGGCGCCTTCAGGGACAAAGAGAGGGGCGGCTGCCTGTGCCCGCCTGTCAGGCCGTGCACACAGACAGCTCCCTGCTCTCAGCAATCAGCATCTCGCCGCAGAGTTTCGGCTGCACCACATTTTGCAGAGGGTTTTGACAGCCGGGATCGCCAAGTCCCTGAAGCCAAAAGGAAGTGATCCCGCAGGGAAGGAGGAAAGTGAGATGCTGACGGCTGAGATGAGTCTCCTACCCCCTTCAAGGCCCGAGGCCAGAGCCCCCCAGGACCCGTCGGGGGGCCCGGAGGGGGGCTCCCTTGCTGCGGCTGAATAAAACATAAACTATTATGGTGTGTGTTTCCCAGGATCTACGTCGCTTCCCCTCACAGAAACACTGATTCCTCCAGGGGCTCAAATAAACGCTGCCAATGCTCTCGTCCCGCTGCCTGTGCAGGGAACGGGCTGCTTTGGAAGTTCCCAGCGTTGGCGAGACAGTTTATTGGGTCACAGATTGAGGTCTTCCTGTTTGGGGGTATAGGAATGGTTTCAATTCCCTGATCTGCTCCTCCGCTTCTTCCAATCTGCCGTGTGTTCCTTCCAATTCGGTCTTTTTTTAAAAAAATTGATTTTTACTGGTTTCAAAGAGGAAAGGAGAGGGAGAGAGAGAAACATCCATGATGAGAGAGGATCATGGATCGGCTTCCTCCTGCATGCCCCCCGCTGGGGATGGAGCCTGCGACCCGGGCAGGTGCCCCGACCAGGAATCGAACCGTGACCTCCTGGTTCATCGGTTGACGCTCAACCACTGAGCCACGCTGGCTGGGCCCAGTGCGTTACTAGTGCCATGTCATTCTTTATTTCCGACGGTTCTTTTCTCATAGTTACTATAGCTTTTCTCACGCTGTTTTCCCATCATTACTCTGAACTCTCTATCAGGTAACTTCTCATCCCCATTTCATTCACCTCTTCTTCCGGAGAATTCGCTTGCAAGCGTCTATGTGAGTCAGGCTATATTGAGGCCATCATTTCAAAGATGATGTTGCCACACCTAGCACTGGGCTTGTAAACAGTGACTGTCCATTAAGGGTTCGCAGGAGGGAGGGAAGGAAGAGGGGAGGCGGGGAGGAGGGGAAGGATGGGGGAGAAGAAGGGGGAGGAGGAAATGGGGGAGGGGGCAGACGGGATCCGTAACAGCCCTGGAGAAAGCTGGTTAATTGGGATGCTTGTCCCCTCGACTCCTCAGTCAGCTGGGGCTCAGATTTTTTCCGTCCACTTTGATTTCTAACGTGACGTCAAGGCCATACCCCGCGGAGGCCGTGTCTGTGCAGGATCCATTCTGGAAGCGTATATTCCTCTGGAAGAAAGCTGCCTTTGCCCGTGAGCCAATGAGCTGAGCAGGAGACACCTCTGCCCGAAGCAGGTGGCAGCAGGGACCAGGAGGGAGGAGCTTAGAGAGCAGATGCTCCAGCCTCCAGCGGGACAGCTAAGCCTCACCTCCTCTCACCCCAGAGACGTCTCCCTCCCTCCCTGACACCTCGCCAGGCTCTCGGATGCCCAGGCTAGGGATGGACTCGTCAGTATCCACAGGGACTCGGTCCCGGCATGCCCTGCTCGCTTTACACTTCCACTTATTTTATATCTCTATGTCCACTTACATGTATAGCATCATCATCAACATCCAGGGCAGCAGGAGACAGCAGCCGGACCCGCCTCGTGGCCACAGGCTGGGACCTCTGGCAGGTGAAGGTAACAACTTGGCCCGAGTTGGATGTCGGCTCCTGAGCCCTAAGGTGGACCGACCCCTGGCTACTCTCCATGAGGCTGGACGGAGGGGCCCCGGGACAGACCTCAGAGCTGACCTCAGACCCGAAGAAACTATTGGTCACCCTTCCCCCACCCCGACCAGTCAGCTCCCAGCACACCCTGAGCTGTGAGTTTGTCCCCCGTCACCTGGGCTTTGGCACGTGCTCCCCATCTCGCTGGATTGGCCTGCTCAATATTAAACAATTTTTCTGTCAATTCTGCAGACTTCAGCTCCTGCCTATCTCTGGGCCAGTGGAGTCGGGTAACTATTGCCTTAACTCGTAGAGATCCTGCAGCCAGCATGCGAGCCGCTGGGCGTGGGGGGCCCTGGGCAGGCAGCCTAGCACCAGCATGTGGGCCTGAACAGTCTTTTTTTTTTGTAATTAATTATCAATGATTAATAAAAGATTTTTACGAACGCTGAATTGCTGCCGTCTTTCGAAAGGTTAGAGGCAAGGTCACTCCGGGGCTGCTCCTCCGTCTGAGCCACAGCTGAGGGCTGGCCATCCCCTTTAAGAGGGCCCAGGTGGTTCATGTTCAAGGTGAATGCTAACCTCCAGCCGTGGAGGAGGCGTGGGGGGCCTCAGAGCGCGGCTGTTTACATGTGCCGCTTGCAAATCCTCTCTGCACACGTGACTTCACTTGTCCCTGACGGCCCCTGCTTAGAGCAGTGAAGCTCACGTCGCTGGCTCAAGGTCCCATGGCCAGGATGCCCTTGACTGTGAACTCGTGTCTGTGCCCCCAGGACAGGTACATATTTTAACTTCAGAGAGGAAGGGAGATGGAGAGAAACAGCAATGGGCAGAGAGAATCATGGATCGGCTGCCTCCTGCACGCCCCACACTGGGGATCCAGCCCACCACTGGGAATCGAACCATGGCCTCCTGGTTTATAGGGTGACAGTCGACCGCTGAGCCACGCGGGCTGGGCAGTGCTTCTTGTGCTGAACTTTCCGGACTCGCCAGGGCAGACGCGGGCACCAGCGCAGGACACCGGAGGAGCCTGGTGCTCCGTGGCCTCTGCTGACAGTTGGCACACAGCTGGTGCTGGCGGGGACCTCTGCTCGGCTCTGCCATCTGGCATCTGCCCTTCCTGCTCACCAGCCTGTCTTCTGCCTGGGTGGCTGTGCCTGCTGCTCCGTCTGGCAGGACCCGAGTGGCAGAAGGTTGGCTGCCGGGTCCTGGGCACTGGCTTTCGGCGAGGCTGCGGTGGTTCCGTTCCCCTGGACGTCCACCCTCTGCAGTCTTCGTCCCCAGGCCTCCCAACCCTCCCCCCCGCCGGCTCCTGCTCCCCATCACCAGAGGAGCTCCTGCCGCCCCGAGAGGAACTGCCTGGGGCTCTCGTCCCCTCTGGGGTCCCCATTCTGCCCTGAAAACCCAGTGGGGCCTGTACCTCGTGGTCCTGAGGTTCATTCTGAGGGCCGCGCTGTTGGCAGAGAGAGAGGGACGGAGCCGGAGGCCCCAGTCACAGACGCTCCCATCCACACACAGATTTATCGTCTCTGTGGGTCCAAGTCCATGTGCTCGTCCAAAGGGAGGGGGGGCCGCCATGTCCTGACCCAACCCTTCGCGTCCACGAGCTTTCACAGACGCCTACTGCCCGTCTGCCCGCATGGCTGGGTGTTTTTCTTTGGTTTTTTAATATATTCCACGCCGGCGGGGCTGGAACTCACATTCTTACGACCAACACCTGGGCCGGCTTCTCATGGGCCCGTGCCCCGCAGCCGCGGAGGTGACGGCCGCTTTCTATGCCACCGGCTGTCATTCCGAACCTTCCATGGAGGAGTCACTATTGACCTGTTATGCCTTTTCCTCAAAGCTGCAATAATTCACTGGTTCCTGTAATGTCTACGTCCCCCCGCCCCCCATGTTTGTCAAACGCTTAAACCACGATGCGACGTAAGGCATTTTCTCGTGCAGGGACATCATTTACTTCCCCAGCAAATAAAGGTTTAGTGATCGCATGGCCACCGAGGACCAGGGGCTGAGCAGGCCTCACCTACCCACGGCGACGACGGGGTCCTACCGTGAGCTGGCCGGAGGGTGGTCCGGCCCCCGCATCCCACGATGGCCTCCGCCTCCTCGCTGCAGGCTGGGCTCTTCCAGAAGGCGGGCAGGGCCTACACCTGTGGGAGGGCGCAGGCCGCAGGAACCCGCAGGCCGCAGGGACCCGCAGAGGGGCACGTGGCTCTCAGAAGCACCCGGGGGCTCTGAAACGCCCAACCAGGCCCGTGGGGATTTCCGAAGGCGGCCTGGCTCCTTAGAAATGTCCTGAGTTGGGCCCGGCCTGGGTGGCTCAGTGGTTGAACGTTTACCTGAGACCCAGGAGGTCAGGGTTCGATTCCCAGTCAGGGCACAGGCCTGGGCTGTGGGCTCCATCCCCAGTGTGGGGCGTGCAGGAGGCAGCCGATCCATGATTCTCTCTCATCGTGGATGTTTTTCCCACTCCCTCTCCCCTCTCCCCTCTCCCCTCTCCCCTCTCCCCTCTCTAAAATCAATTAAACAACCAAAAACCAATAGGCCCAGAAACAAAATGCAGGTGGGATGGATCTTCGTGGCTGCGCTGAGGCCGTGACCCCAGCCACAGTTGGGAAAGGGCTGGAGGCAGCATCCGGGCAGGCAGATGCCTGTGGCCACTCCTGACACACCCAGAGCATCACACAGCCCGGCCCAGACCCCAGCCAGGAAGGAAGGAGGGGTGTGGGCTGCCCGGCATCCCTAGACGCCAGGAGCCCGTAGAGAATCAGAGGCTCCCCTCCCCACCCCCCAGGAGCAGCCCAGGGGTCCCAGGCCGGGGCCAGGCCTCCAGCCGCTCCCTCAGCCTCTGAGAATGAGAGGGTCGCGAACCTGAGCTTGGATCCCACGAACTGAATGCAAGGCCTGGGAAATGCAGCGGCTCTACCTGCAAGGGTGGCTGCTGCGGGCGCGCCCTCGAGGTCCCCGTCGGACAAGGCGAACCCAGCCCACCGCTCGGCTGGAAGCTCCGAGCGTGGGGTCCCGGGACGAGAAGCTCCTGTGGGGGAGCAGGCAGGTCTCAAGCCACAGCCCTGGGTGGATCTGCCTTCGTTCCTCGGTCCAAGCCACGACCACGCAGGGGTGCACAGGGCGAGCCCTGGGCCGGGGTCGGGGTGTCCGTTCTGCGCGCGTGGACAATCCCAGGAGCCCGTGACGCTCCCTCCTCCGCCTCCATGTTGGAGGAAGCTAATGAGCGCAGCCTGGGCCTCATGAAGCGCAGCTCTAAGAGTTCCAGGCCCACCTGCTCGCGAGAGAGACGCTCATCAGCAGGGGCTGTGGATGCCCTTTCCGCCCCCTTCCCACCCCCTTCCCTCCGTGGATCGCGGCCATCACAGATGCTGGGGGTGTGGACAGTGGCAGTGAAGCGAGAAGGCCTGTGCCCCCTGGTCAAATATTATATATATAATATATTTTTAAATTTATTTCAGAGAGGAAGGGAGAGGGAGACAGAGAGAGAAACATCAGTGATGAGAGAGAATCACGGACCGGCTGCCTCCTGCACGCCCCCTACTGGGGATCAAGCCCACAACCCGGGCCTGTGCCCTGAGCGGGAATGGCACTGTGACCTGGTGCGTAGGTGTGCGCTTAACCACTGAGCAACACCAGCCGGGCTGTAACACATTTTTAAACACAGAAACACGAGGCAGTGGGTTAGGGCGACATCGATGGCCAGTGCTGGCTTCTGCCAGTTTCAGAGCCACGGGGCAGCTGCCCTGCTCGAGGCCACAGCCACGCACGCTAGCATCCGGGAGGTGCCCGGGCCGAGCCGGACGAGTGCCGAGTGTCGCGAGTGAATGGAAACCAGCTCCAGCACATGCCCTCCCCACCACACACACCTCCGGGTCTCAGGTTTTATGAATGACACCTTCCAAGATCTGCTGGCGCACGGCCTGCCTCGCGGACACCCCGAGGTGCCCTCAGGAAGGGCTGCCCACCGAGCGGATCCAGATGGCACTGGCTGTCCTCCAAGGCGCCCGCTCCGAGCCAATCTGGGCAGTGGGGGGGTCTGACGTCATGGAGGCGAGACTGTCGGGGCGTTGGGTCTCCCTGTGGCACACCCACCTGGCCCTGCCCGAGGTCAAGGCCACACTCAGCAGACAGTGCTAATGGGTCCAGAGTGTCTACATCCCTGGGGTTCCCACGCAGGCCTTACTCACCCCTCCCCCAGGGCACCTCTCCCTCCCTTCATCTCCGTCCCCTCGGACTCTCTAGCCACCAAGGTGCCCACTGGCCATGGCTGTGAATTTGCTGCCCAGGTGTCCCCAGCCCTCCCAGCCGTCCCTCTAACTGTGCCCAGAGAGAGTGCTGCCCGCAGGCGCCAGGCCCTGTACCACGTGGGTAGCCAGTCTCTCTCTTTCTTTCTTTTTTAAATAGATTTTTATTGATTTCAGAAGGTAAGGGAGAGGGGGAGAGAGAAGCATCAATGATAGGAGAGAATCATGGATCGGTGCCTCCTGCATGCCCCCCACTGAGGTTGGAGCCCACAACTCAGGCCTGTGCCCTGACCGGGAACCGACCATGATGCTCAACCACTGAGCCACGCCGGCTGGACCTATCTCTTGAACCGTCTGCATGCAGTACGAATTCATGTGAAAGAGGTTTTTCGTTTTCCTCACCCGCCCCCCCCTCGCCCACCTACCCTTTCCCATCACAATGGCCTTCAGGGCAGCTGGCATCACACTGCAGTCCATTCTCACACCTGGCAGGTGGTCCCTCTCCGGCGAGGATGGCTCACCTGAGTGGCAAGGGGGCAAGTGCCAGCTCTCCTGGGGACACTGGAGAGGCGACCCTCCTACTCTTTGCCATGCCCATCGCGGGAGCACTGGCTGCCTCGCCCATGCCTCCTGTCTGCCGTGCCCTTTGACCCCATCTCCTCCCCACTGCTCACGTAGTACATCTGCTGCCTGTCTGTGTTCCACCAGCAAAGCAATGGCCATCACCTCTTCTGCCACCCCATCTCTGGGAGGGGCTCCCCTGTGCACCCCTCCCTTGTGGGGAGGAGGCAGAGCTTAACGTTACAAAGGACACGGTCAGCCCGGCTGGTGTGGCTCAGTGGTTGAGCATCAACCAATGAACCAGGAGGTCACGGTTCACTTCCAGGTCAGGGCACCTGCCCGGGTTGCAGGCACCATCCCCAGCAGGGGGCGTGCAGGAGGCAGCCGATCCATGATTCTCTCTCATCCTGGATGTTTCTCTCTCTCCCTCTCCCTTCCTCTCTGAAATCAGTAAAAATATTTAAAAACAAATGAACGAAGGACATGGTTAATTTAAGCCCCCAGGTCAGGGCCACCTGGGGACACCCGAGCGGCCTGGAGAAGTGACCATGAGACCCCGCCCTGGCACCCAGGCCCTCCAGAAAGAGGCTTGGCTATTGTCCAGAGCCCCCCGTGGCCCTCACTGACCTTTGCTGACCTTCTCTCTGTTCTCGCAGCCAGATCTGTGGTGCCGGTTCCAATTCTTATCAGAAACCAGGGCCAGACAGACATGTGGACACCCCAGGCAGGCTGGGAACTTGGCGAGCCTTCAAGGTAGAGCCCTTTAAATTTCTGTTCAATAAAAAAAAAAAAAAGGATAGGGCCAAGGAGAAAACGATTTTCTGCTGCTGATTCTAGAAAAGCAGACTTCCTTTCGCATTCCTTTCTAATGGCCAAAGAACGGATGTTCTAAAAGACAAAAAGACAAATATTTCGTAGAACACATCTCGTTTCGGCGAATTCTCCTCTTCCCCATCCTTCCTATAGTTTATCGCAGGAGATAACTTCTTAGCAGATATAAACAAGAGTTTAAGATTTGGATGAGGAAAAAATAAACAAACACATTCTTCATTTGTCTTCAAAATTTCAATGGACAGCACGGCCAGCATGGCTCCGTGATGGAGCGTCAACCTAGGAACCAGGAGGTCAGGGTTCGATTCCCGGTCAGGGCACAGGCCCGGGTTGGGGGCTCCATCCCCAGCGGGGGGTGGGCAGGAGGCAGCCAGTCCCTGATTCTCTGTCATCATGGATGTTTCTCTCTCCCTCTCCTGTCCTCTCTCTGATACCAGTAAAAAATATATATTAAAAAATATATATTTCTCAATGGGCTGCAGCTGTCAGCATGCAGGTAGGTGACCGTGGCAGCTCTTGACCCGAACAGACAGGCAGAGCCGGGAGTCGGCCTGGATAAGAGCTCTGTCTGTTTTATTCTTTCTTTTATCTTCCTGCCCAAAGCTGGAAGGAAGAGGCAGTGTAAGGCCCTTCATGCAGGTCAATGCCACCTGCTGTCCCAGCACCAGGCAGGGCTGACTGCTCCCCGTGTCTGCCAGCTGCCCCTGGGACCCCGGCCTGGGGCCGACCACAGAGGCAGGGCTGTACGGACCAGGTCTCAGACAAACAGAGCCAGCACTGCCTGCAAGAGAAGACCAAGCTGTCTGCTGGAATGATTGTCAGAAACATCACATTCGGCCTGACCGGTGTTGCTCAGTGGATAGAGCGTCAGCCTGCGGACTGAAGGGTCTTGGGTTGGATCCCCGCTCAAGGGCACAGGCCTGGGTTGTGGGCTCCATCCCCAGTGGGGGGCGTGCAGGAGGCAGCCGATCCATGATTCTCTCTCATCATGGATGTTCCTCTCCCTTTCCCTTCCTTCCTCTCTGAAATCAATACTTTAAAGAGAGAGACACACAGAGAGAGAGAGAAGAGACCATGTTAATGAGCCAATGAGACAAGCAGGGCGATGCTAGGCCGCAGGACGCCATCACCAAACATTAGTGCGCCAGCGAGAAGGGTAACAAGACGCTCGCTCCATGGGCTCGCGAAGAAGCAACTGGGGCAATGGGTTTAGGCTGACACTTGCCTTGTCTGGACAGTTATTGAGTCATTCATCTCCTCTGTGTCGAGGCCTTGTCAGCGTTGGACCCGATTCAATGAGTCTCCATGGCAATAAATGGAGGCGAACGCACGCAGGGAGACGCCCCCCCCCGCCCCCCGCGCCCCCCCCCCCATCCTGGCAGCAAGGTGCATGGCGTCACCGAGTGGACTCCCAGGACACGCAGAGGGAGGCCGGCCAGGAGAGGAGGACACGCGGGAGGCCGGGGTGGCCTGAGCCGCTGAGGGCTCCCCAACCAGCCTTGGTCCCTGCTGTCCTCCTGACGCTACGGGACGAGGAGAGCTGAGCTGACCGCTGTCCAGTTTTGTTTCTCTTTGATACTATTGAAGCCAGAGTAGGCTCACTGGCCCGGTCGGCATGGCTCAGTGGTTGAGCATCAACCTAGGAACCAGGAACCAGGTTCAATTCCCGGTCAGGGCACAGGCCCAGGTTGTGGGCTCGATCCCCAGTGTGGGGCGTGCAGGAGGCAGCCGGTCCATGATGCTCTCTCATCATGGATGTTTCTATCTTTCTCCCTTCCTCTCTGAAATCAATAAAAATGTGGTTTCTTTAAAAAAATGAATGTGATGGCCCTGCCCGGTTTGGCTCAGTGGATACAGCATCGGCCTGCGGACTGAACAGTCCCAGGTTCGATTCCGGTCAAGGGCATGGACCTTGGTTGCGGGCACATCCCCAGTGGGGAGTGTGCAGGAGGCGGCTGATCGATGTTTCTCTCTCATCGATGTTTCTAACTCTCTATCCCTCTCCCTTCCTCTCTGTAAAAAATCAACAAAATATATATTTTTAAAAAATTAATGTGATGACTTTCTAGCACTTTCCTTCTGCCCTCCAACCCCCATGCACACACCACATTTGGGGACCGCTCCCCTGAAGGAGGCTGAGTTAACATTCCTGCCCCACAAGCCCCACCTCGTAGATGGATTCCACAGGGGGTGACTCAGACCTGACCCCCTCAGCCCTGCCCAGACATGCCGGCCTCCCGCACGGGCGGGGCACCGTCCGCGCAGCTGGTCTTCCCATCGGACAAGCAGGGCTTTCTTGGGCTCACGGGCACGGTGCCCGGTACATGAAAAGCACAAGGCCGATCCGAGCCACTCTTGTCCTCTTCACAGAAGCGGTTCCTTTTGTGGGGCCGAGAGCGCTCTCCCAGGGGCTGGTCACGCAGCTGCTGGGGACACGGCTCCCACAGTCCTAAGAGGCTGAGACACCCGCTCCGCCGGGCGGGGTCCCGGGGGCAGGGAATTCCAGCGAAGCCGAAAATGTCGCTTTTCATGCCCACAACGTCCGCTGTGGAGCCCAGAGTGCGCGTTGGCAGATTCCACGTCCGTGGAGACAAGAGGCAGCATTCAGTGGGCGCTGGGCACGCAGCCCCGTGGGACCCGCGTCCTGTGGAATCCAGACGCCGGCGACGGGAACCCTGAGCTCACGGAGTCGGCATCTGGAGGTCTGGGCAGAATCACATCTTCCAGGGCTGTTTTCTGTCATTTACGTGTTTTCGTATTTGGTTTGTATTTTTTCTGTTTGTTTTTTTTTTCTATACGATGTATATATATATATATTAAAGTAATAAAGTATGTGTAATTTCTTTAAATGTTTATTTCTTAAGCAAGAGAGGAAGGGCCCAGCCAGTGTGGCTCAGTGGTTGAGCATCAACCTATGAACTGAGAGGTCACGGTTCGATTCATGCCCGAAATCTGGGCTCGATCCCCAGGAAAGGGGGCGTGTAGGAGGCAGCCGGTCAATGATTCTCTCTCATCATGGATGTTTCTCTCTTTCCCTCTCCCTTCCTCTCTCTAAAAAAAAAAAAAAAATCAATAAAAACATATTTTAAAAAAGGACACAGCGCTGAAACACAGCCGTCTGTTCAGGAGACGCATCGTGCTGGGAGCGACCCCATCCCCATGGCCCAAACCCACCCCTGGCCGTCCAGGGCCACCTGCCCGCCCCTGCATCCGAGCCTCCCTCCCGGGGGCAGATTCCGCACAGCCATTCCTATCTGTCCGTGGCTCGGGGAGGGGCAGGAAAGGCCCAGGGCCCCTGGTAGGGGCCGGACGGACCGGGCAGAGCTCTACATTCTATTTTTGCGATGCAGCCGAGATGAAAGGAGTTTCCCAGTCAGACGCTATTATTATTCTTGGACGGCTGTCTCTTCTCACCATTCGGGCCAGATCCTATCTCCCGCTTTGGAGCGAGGTCAAGCGAGATCCTCCGCCTTCCCACCGCCACGCTGTATTTTTAAAACCTCGCTCGGTGTTGGACCTGAACTCGACCGCGATCTGAGATGCTCGCGTCCCAGTTGGCAACGCCCTGGTGCCCCCACTCTGGATGTCAGCTGGCCCACGGGGTTTCCTGGCAAGTTTACAAGCGAACTTTCGGGCCGTTTCATCTCGAGATGTTCTTGTCACAGCACCTCGGGGGGCGGAGGGGGAGTGGGGGGGGAAGGGGGCAGTTACTGAAAAGGTTCTGCGAAGAAAAAAGCAAGACGCACAGGACACTCATCTCACTGCGCTCAGCCTGATATCAAATAAACATCCATTGGGGGTGGGGGCGGCGGGGGGAGGAGAACTACATTGTAAAACAGAAACATCTCGGCATCTGTCTGAAGCGCTTCCAACATCGTGACATCACACGCGGCCGACGGCTGGCTGGCTGTCGGTGCCAATACTTGGCAGAGAGGGCAGTGCCCTCCTGGGATGGCACAGCCGATCACAGCTTCCTGCCTCACTGCCACGTTGTTTGTGTGTGTGTGTTTTATGTTTGTATTGATTTCAGAGAGACAGGGAGAGGGAAAGAGATAGAGACGGCAACGATGAGAGAGAATCTCGGACCGGCTGCCTCCTGCAGGTCCCACGCTGGGGATGGAGCCCACAACCCCGGGCCTGTGCCCTTGACCGGGAATCGAACCGTGACCTTCTGGTTCCTAGGTCGATGCTCAACCCCTGGGCCACGCGGGTTTTATATCGACAGCCGGAGTGAGTAGAGAACCCAATGCTCAGTGGAGGAAGGGACAGGCCGGTGCCCTATCCACTAAGCAACACCGGCGAGGGCGACAACTGCGTAACGTGGAGGCATGTATGTGTCTCCCGGGTGACAGTCTTGAGCTGGGTCAGCAGAAGCCGCACCCCAGGTCACCAGGCCGCCCTGTGTGGGTGCTTCTCCCCTTTCCTGGCACAGACACAGCTGATGTGGCACCGATGACGATATCTTCCCCTCTTCTCTGTACCACCCCCCTGCTAGGTTCTGGCTCTTTACCCACAGTGCTCTGCAGCAGATGGAGTGTTGCATGTTGCATGGCTGGGACCTGGGGTGACAAATGGCTCAGATGGGCAAGAGGCGACAGAGAGGGGAGTGTCTGGGCAGGGCTCCCAAATGGCCTTTTCCCAGCCCACTCCTCCTGCCCACTCCTCCGGGCCCCCGTGCCAACCCCTGACTCCAGAGTCAGCAGCACTGCCGATGGGTGACCACGCCCGCCAGCTGCTCAGAGGAGGCGCAGCAGCAAGGGGACAGCTGGCCGGTGACGGCGAAGGGTTTTGGCATCTCCTCTTAGGAGAGACGCCCGTGGTGCTGACTCCCAAGGGGAGGGACCACAGCTGCGGGTGGTTCTCTTACTCAAGGCACGTGGGTGGGGGGGGATTGGTGTCGAGTCGGATGTCGTCCACGGCCAAGTTATTCCTTTTTAAAATATATATATATTGATGTCAGAGAAGAAGGGAGAGGGAGAGATGGAAATATCCATGATGAGAGGGAATCATGGACCCGCTGCCTCCTGCACACCCCACACTGGGGATGGAGCCCGCAACCCGGGCCTGTGCCCTGACGGGGAATGGAACCGTGACCTCCTGGTTCACAGGGCGACGCTCAACCACTGAGCCACACTGGCCGCGCTATTTTAGAATAAATACACTATCTTACTGTCAAAAATGCTAAATTATAAGGAATTTCCATATGTGCCATGTTGTGTTTTTTTTCAATAATAATTACAACTCAGCTAGAAAACGTTCTAAAGAGATCTGCTTTTATGGAAAGAAAGACTACGAGGTGATCATTCCGCCTCTGAATTGTTCAGGTTCTGTTTTCTTGACCTTTGTTCTCCGAACGGGTAGGCCTTTTCCTTCAACCTGTAAATATCAGGTGCTTGCCCTGACCGGTTCGGCTCAGTGGATAGAGCGCCGGCCTGCGGACTCAAGGGTCCCAGGTTCGATTCCGGTCAAGGGCATGGACCTTGGTTGTGGGCACATCCCCAGTAGGGGGGGTGCAGGAGGCATCGGATCGATGTTTCCCTCTCATCGATGTTTCTAACTCTCTATCCCTCTCCCTTCCTCTCTGTAAGAAATCAATAAAATATATTTTAAAAAATCTAATCTAATAAAAGAGTAAGATGCAAATTAACCACCACTCTGAGACACCTAAGCCACGCCCACCAGCCAAGCCATGCCCACCAGCCAATCAGAGTGGCTGTATGCAAATTAACCCAGCCAAGACAAACAGGAGGCTTCTGTTGCACCAGGGATGGAGTTGAAACTGCCTACCTAGGCTGGCCAGCCAGGCCTCTGCTTACGGCAACAATATTTCAATTATAAAAGATAAATAAACCTCAGAAACCTGATTCCAGCCAGCCTAGCTGGAACATTGGGTCAATAGGAGCTCTGGGCAGCCTGAAAACAGCCCTCAGCCCTTCACCCAGGCTGGCCAGGAACGCCAGCAGGTGGACATCCCCTGAGGGGTCCCAGACTGCGAGAGGGCACAGGCCAGGCTGCGGGACCCCACTGAGTGCACAAATTTTTGTGTACCGGGACCCTAGTATATATATATCAGATGCTTAACAAAGCTTGGCTTCTCCGTCCTTAGAGTTTTAGCACACCCGGGGTGGACCTGCCGCAGCCAACAATAGAAGTAAGACGTAATGGTTAGCGACCTCTTAGTTCAGATCCCACTCTATGCTGGGCTCCTACTGGCGGTCTGGGGCTTCGAGCGAGGACAGACACCAGAAAGGGAATGGAACATACAAAGAGGATTGGGAGGATTAAAGGAAAGAACGGAGGGGAAGAGTCTTGGAGGGGAGAAACGGAAAAACAGGCAAGAATGGAGAAAACGGTGAGGAGGCAGTTGGGGGCAGGAGGAGGGAGGGAGCAGATAATTGAAAAATGGCGATAAAGGAGTCCAACTGTCGCCAGCGCCAGCGTTAGGACCCTGATCTGTCTCCGTGGGACGAAAACGACTTTGCAGAACGCCCTTTGTGTGAAGAAATTAAACCCAGATAGCACACCGCCGTCCTGCCCGCCAGGAATATTCCTTTGAGATAACAGGTTATCAGGCTGCAGAGCCCCACTAATCCCCTCGCCTCCATTGGAAACCAGCCTCAGAAGGCAGCCCGGCAGCCCTCTGATCCCCCGGTATCAGCTCCGTGACAAGAGCATTTTTCAATTATCGACGGGCATGACACCCGGGCCACCGCACAGGGTCGCTGGGCGACCGGGATTACACGCGGCCCGTCCCTTACAGCCAGCGAGCTGCGCCCCGAGTTGCTGGAATCAGCAAACCAGCAGGACTGCCCCAAAGATAACCCCCGAATCTCCACCCGTGGGATATTGCAGAAAACTCCCCCGGAGGAAAGCGAGGCCACTGGGGTGCAGCCCCGGGCGGGGGGCTGCTGATATCAGAATCGCGATATTGCTCTCGGCTGGAATGTCCCATCTCATCCTGTGACCACGGGAGGCGGGACAGGGCGCGAAGGCCTCTGGTGTTCCCTTTAAAAAAATCACGGCAGCATGAAGGCAAAGCTTTAACGTTTTCTTTTTGCTGGTAATCCTCCCCCTGGGGATAGTTGCCCATTGATTTTCAGAGAGAGTGGGAGAGAGAGGCAAAGACAGAGAGAAACATCCATGTGAGAGAAACACATGGGTGGGTTGCCTCCTGCATGGGCCCTTGACCAGGGCCTGGGCCAGGGAGGAGCCTGCAACCGAGGTAGGTGCCCGTGACCGGCATCAAACCCGGGACCCTTCGGTCCACAGGCTGACACTCTATCCACTGAGCCACACCGGCCAGAGCCAAAGCTTTAACATTTTCTAAGCACTTTCTTAGATGACCTTGAGTAATTATGCATTTTGAATGCCCACCTTAGCCTGCGGGACTGGGGGAGGGGACACGGGGATCTGAGGTCTCAGGCCAAGGGAATCGAGTCTTCCTTGACATGCCCATCAGACCCGGACCTCTCCTCCTGCTGATTTTCCCACAATTCATTGCAGGCATGCTCCCAGAGAAGGGCTGCTGAGGATGGGACCGCATTTCGGTGCCAGGAGGAGCAGGACAGGCTGGGGGGAGCCGCTGACAGCACAAGAGGCAGGAGGTGCCACATGGAACTTTCCAGAAAGTGCAGGCGCAGGGGCCGGGCCCGCCTCTTCAAAGACGGACGCCAATGGCCCTTACTGGAAATTTGCTGATTGTGCAAGAATTGCTTTGTGCAAACCAGGCCAGCGGGAGCCCCCTTACACCCTCCTCTTGGCTTTGCCCCCTTCCAAAGACACACAGAGACGCACAGTTACATGCACACACATGCACACGCACGCGCTTCCAGGCTGTGTGTCCGCCCCAGGACTCACCTGGCGTGGACAGCTGGCTGGCTCTCGGGAGGGTGTGTGAGAACAGCACGGAGCAGACGCCAGCCCCGGGAACGGGCTGCAGAGGGCCGAGGGGGCGGGGGCAGGGGCAGGTGGAGGGCCACACCTGATGGGGTCACACCTGTGATCCCTGAGGGCCTCACCAGCACCCCCAGAGGCGGGCGGACAGGTTAAGGGGAAAGAATGGGATGTACTTGCCCAGGAACAGTGAACCGCTCAGAAGGGGAATGTGCCCC
Organism: Murina feae; assembly: GCA_004026665.1. Classification (NCBI taxonomy): domain Eukaryota; kingdom Metazoa; phylum Chordata; class Mammalia; order Chiroptera; family Vespertilionidae; genus Murina; species Murina feae. The sequence continues at coordinate 58,882 of PVJC01004811.1, forward strand.
AGTTCTTGCCCTGAGCTCGCTCCATTAGATTTGTCCAAAGGGCTGGGGGTCCAGACTGCACAGGACCCCCACCTCCGACACCCCCAGTGACCCCAGGGAGCAAGACTATGTCTTCCATTAGCAAATCACACGCCATAGGAGGGCGGTCTCTAGTCTCTAGTCAAGGACTTTGTCCTCAGCGTCGTCCTACTAGAAGATTCCTAACGATGTTTTTAATTAATTTTTTAATTGATTTCAGAGATAGGAAGAGAGAAGGAGAGAGGGAAAGAAACATCAATGATGAGAGAGAATCGCTAATCGGCTGCCTCCTGCATGCCCCACATTGGGGCATGTGCCCCGACGGGGAATCGAACTGTGACTTCCTGGTTCATAGGTCAGCGCTCAACCACTGAGCCACACCGTCCAGCCTGTGTTATAATATCACAGGCAGTCAGATTCCAGTGTAAATGATCAGGAGTGATCGTCACTTTAAATCATACTAATGGGGGTTGTCTGGTGACGAGACTGGTTGGGAGTAGGTGAGAGTGGGCTGTGGGTGGGTCTGGCATAGATGACCTCTACCAGCTGAGTCCACCTGCCCCTTGCTGCTCCCGTCCCCACAACCTTCCCGCCGCCAGCTTCCTTCTCCTGTGACCGCCTCCATTTCCCATCCAAGGCCCCAGATAGTTTAAAGTCCCCTGGGGCTCCTTAGGGTTCCTCCCTTGTGAGCACATTTCCCGCAAATGCCCCCTCAAAGAGCTAATTGGTGCCATCTGGACACGCCACTGCCTTCCTCCCAGCCCTCGCCCCGGGGACGCATCTGCACCCCACCCCAGGCGAGGCGCTCTGCAGCAGTTTCAGGGGAACATCCCGTGGAAGGAAGCCGCCCCGAGGACCCTGGTGAGGAGCTGACGGAGGACTTCCTTTCCCCACGGATCGGTCGTAAACAAAACGTTCAAGTCCTGCGTTGAGCATCTGCCCCCTGGTGGCCTGTGTGCATCATAGTGACCGGTCATTCTGCCATTCGGTTGATTTGCACATTAGGCTTTTATTATATAGGATTTATAGAGATTGTGACAATTAATGATGACTTCCTACCCAAACACCTCGTGTGTCTTTTCTTCGTCTGAGACATACACGTTTTCCACGTCTTCTTATTCCTCGCTGTCTGCTTTTTATCTGTGTTATTTCCAACGGGGTGTTTTCGTGTATTTTATCTCCTGGTTACGGTCTGCAGATGTAAAACCAGTTGATGTTTGTCACACTCGGCGTGTTCCTTGTGTGAAAAGTTTTCTGTTGGTTCTCTTGGGGTTTCTAGCCTACGAAATATGGACGTATCTCCTCCTTTCCAAATTGTAACCTTCATTTATTTTTCTTGCCTAATTGGCTTAGCCAGCATCTTCAGTAAAAGTACTTCCAGGGGTGTGAGGGGGCTGCTTTGGCTCTCCCCTACATGACGGGTGATGTTATTTTCAAGGTCCTCAATCCAGGGGTCCGGAATAGATAAACACATTGTTTTCTGATTGGCTGATACCGGAAAATAAATACAGACACTATTGTAAAGCATTGCTTTATTAGAGAGGTTTTGTGTGGTCCTGTCCAACTAATCATCCTGTTACAAAAAGATGAGATGAATTCACCTGATACATTTTTTTTCTATTATCCTCAAGAAGACAAAAAAAATGTTAATAGTGCACTAGGACTTCGATATCCATTTTAATTTCACATAACAACAGTCATCTTCATGGAGCAATAAATTATTGACAAAAAACCCAAAGATTGGGTAAGGTGAGGGTATTCAGAATCAAGTCTTAAACTGCTTAGACAAGCAGGCATTCATTGACCAGGGAGTACAACGTTGCTTTCTCAAAACACCAATTGGATGGGGATTTTCAAGAAAATCTGTCCAGGATCGGCCGGTATGGCTCAGTGGCTGGGCATCGACCTATGAACCAGGAGGTCGTGGTTCGATTCCCGCTCAGGGCCCAGGCCCAGGTTGCAGGCTCCATCCCCAGTGTGGGGTGTGCAGGAGGCAGCCCGTCCATGATTCTCTCTCATCATGGATGATTCTCTCTCTCTCTCTCCCTTTCTCTCTCTGAAATAAATTAAAAAAAAACTCATTAAAAAAAAAATCTGTCCAGTGTCAGGCAGTCGTGGTTGTTGCTGGCGTGGCTTCCGTGGTGGACGGGGAATAAATGGCTGGTTAGGACGGGCGGGCGGGCAGGTGTGTTGAAACCTGAGAGCCATGGCCACGGAGCAGGGGGGTCGACAGGGGGAGGTGGGAAGCCCAGGCTCCTTTCCTCGGACTCGTGAGGCAGGTCCCAAGGTGACCAATCATTCTTACGTGAACAAAACAAGCTCCATGGCGCACAGTCCCCAAAAGCCACGAAGGCACTTGGTGAGGAGCGTCCGCTAAGAGCGTCCACCGGTCCCTGCCGCTCCTGCTCCCTCGCTGACCAGCGCTGGGTCTTGGGCAAAGCCCATTGGTCTCCTCCCGCCCAGTTTCATCACCTGTGACTCCTACCTCCTGAGTCGACACGAGAATTAACGGGCGTCACGATCACCCAGGTCTTAGGCCAACGCCTACCGTTGAGCCCATCCACGGTGCTGGGGTGGGAAACAGGCTGACTGCTCCCTTCCTGTGCTCACTGTGGGAGGGTTTCAGGGCCCCGAGGAGGTGCCAGGAGCCAGGTGTTGCCACCTAGGAAACAGAATGCTGCCAGGCTGGTGTGGCTCAGTGGTTGAGCATCCGCGTATGAACCAGGAGGTCGGGGTTCGATTCTCCAGGTCAGAGCACAGGCCCGGGTTGTGGGCTCGATCCCCCAGTAGGGGGCGTGCAGGAGGCAGCCGGTCCATGATTCTCTCTCATCATGAATGTTTCTCTCTCCCTCACCCTTCCTCTCGGACATCCATAAAAATACATTTTTAAAAAGAAGAAAGCGGACATGCTGCCTCGCTGACAGGCCGCTCCCTGGAATGCCTTCAGGGATTTTCGTCTGAGCTCGGAGATGAAGCACAGGAGGAGGACGATGAAAAGCTGCTCATCCCAGACCTGGGCCCATCAGCTCCGCCGACGGCGCGTCTGCGGGAAAGAGGGACGGAACAGCGGAGACACATCCACGCTTCGTTCCCTTCTCACAGGCTCTCGGGTCAGGAGGTGTTTTAATCGCCGCAGAAAGCAAGACTGGAAAGCGACACGTCTCTGGGAGAGCTCCCTGCCCCCCGACGTTTGCCTCCAGGGGGCTCCTACGAAGAGACT
>PVJC01004812.1:0-61917 GCA_004026665.1 Murina feae
CTATGGGAACTGCGCAGGGACGGGGAAAGAGGGTGGACCAGCCTGCAAGGAGGGTCAGCGGTGCCTGCCAGGCTGGCTCAGAGGATGTGGCTTAGGTTAGGCCCTGTCCTTGGCAACTTTAGGAGGGAGGCCGTGTCCTCCACTCTCCGCTTTGACTCAGGGTCGGAAGATCTCCTTACTCTCTGGCCTCATAACTCAGTGGATCATGGTAGGATGCACATGGATGAAGGGGAAAAAGATGTGAGCTCTCTTTAATGGCCTTACTTTGAGCTGGAGGCCACAAGGAAAAGGCCAGCAACTTTTGTGGGATGGGAAAAGCCAAAAGACAAGTGTTAGTTCGTTTCAGCTGCTATAACAAAATGCCTTAGATGAAGCGACTTATAAACAAGCATTTACTTCTCCAATTTTGGAGGCTGGGAAGTTCAAGATCAAGTCTCCTGCAGATTTGGCCTCTGGTGAGAGCTTACTTCCTGGTTCACAGAAGGCTGTCTTCTCGCTGTGTCCTCCTGTGTTGGAAAGGGCGAGAGAGTTCTGTGGGGCCTCTTCCCTCAGGGCACTAATCCCAGGCATGAGGGCCACACCCTCATGGCCTGTGCACCTCCCAAAGGCCCTACCTCCTAAAGCCATGACACTGTGGATGAGGTTTTAACAGATGGATTGGGAGGGTGGGAATGCCAGCATTCAGACCATGGCAACAGGGGCCTGGGCATTGCATAGCTCCTTGCTTCCCCAACATCCAGTTGGTGCACAATGAATACTAGCTCCTGTTGATAAAGAACCAGAGAAACAATGGGGGCAGATAATCCTCAGAGGCTTTCCCCTACTTAGCTCTAAATTTGTTATAAATCTCCCACCACTTCCCTCGGTTCCTTTCCTGATCATCCTCTGAACACAGGAAATTTCAGAATCCCTGTTCACATCTCACATCTGTAGAGGCCTTTCCCTAGGCAAACACTGGCTTTCCATGTTTATTCACGGAGTAGGAGTTAATATCGTTGAAAACCTAACTCAAACATAATTAAGAAGGTAAATCTACTTTTGAAGAGGAAAAATTTGATTGCTCGTCGCCCAGATCAAATCCATAAAATTTCAGGTCTCCAAGATCCGTGACATCACGTGCACTGCTCTCCACCTCTCTGCCAGAGGAACACCAAGGCACCAAGCAATCTGCTGAGAATTGTCTCTCCCAGTCCCATCAGTTTAGAGATGAAACTCAGTCTCCTCATCTGTGAAATGGCCTTAATAATACCCGTCTTCGGTTAAAAACAACTACCTTAGGTAGTTGTCAGGGGGGATTGGCAATGATTCCCACAAGGGTCCAGCTGAGGGTCTCCTCCAGAATATAAGCTCCATAAGGCTGGATTTTGTTTGTTCCCTGAAGTATCCAGTGCTTCACACATAGTAGGTGCTTAATACATAGTAGATGCTTAATAAAAACAACACCCTCAAATTCTGAGACCCAAAAGGTGGCAGTGGCTTGCCCAAGCCGGGACAGGAGGTCAGATATTTTAACATGCCCAGTTAACGAAGTCTAAATCTCATTGATATCTTAGCCCTTCTTCTGAATGAGGATAGCTTTACAGTGTTTGGACTCTGCTTACCTCCTTCCCAACCTATATACTGTGATTCATTATTTTAGTTCTAATTTTTACTCCATTTACATTTAATATTCTTACCTATATAGTTGGGTTTAATTCCACCACCTTGCCATTTGTTCTCTATTCATCATTTCTCTTCTTTCTTCCTTTATTTCTTCTGCCCTGTCTTTTTTTTTTTTTTTTTGAAGTTAAATAAATATTATTATTCTATTTTTTTATATTGGCTTTTTGTTTAACATTCTTGAATTATTTTTCATTGGTTACCCTAGAAGTTTCAATATACATCCTTAACTTCTGACAGTTTATTTTATTTTTTTAAATATATTTTTATTGATTTCAGAGAGAGGTAGGGGAAGAGAGAGAGAGAGAGAGAAATAGAAACATCAAGAGTGAGAGAGAATCATTGATTGCCTGCCTCCTACACACTCCGCACTAGGTATCGAGCCCACAACCTGGGCATATGCCCTGAGCAGAAATTGAATCGTTACCTCCTGGTTCACGGGTCGATGCTCAACTACTGAGTTACATAGGCTTGGATGACAGTTTATTTTTAAGTTCAGACTTTCACTGCTTCCTGAACACCACAAGAACTTACAACAGCTGTATTTCATTCCTCCCTTCTTGTTCTTTGGGCCACTGTTGTTAAACCTTTCACTTCTACATATGTTATCAACCCCACAAGGCACTATCAATGTTGTAATTTTAAACAGCCAGTGTTCTTGCCAAATACTCCCTTTGCAGTGTTCTTTATTCTTTCTTACAATTTTGTATTCTGTCTGGAATCCTTTTTCTTAAGTCTGAAGAACTTCTTTATTTAGTATATCTTCTAGTGCCAGGCTGATCGCATTAAATTTTGCTGATTTTTAGCTTCCATTTATCTAAAAAGGTCTTTATTTTGTTTCAGTTTTACGGTTTTTTTTGTTTTGTTTTGTTTTGTTTGTTTGTTTTGCTAGTGTAGCAATTTTTTTTTCAATTTTAGCCTTTTCAGGATGTGTTTTTAGAGTTCATTCATTTTTGTTGAAAGTCAAGTAACAGACTTTTAGTGTTTCTTTGAAGATAATTTGTCTTCTTTTTCTCTGTGACTGCTTTGGAGAGTTTCTCTTTGCCTTTGGTGTTCAGCAGTTTTATTGTGAAGTGTGTAGGTATGGTGTTTTTTTTTTTTAATGTTTATCTTTGGGGAGTTCACAGGGCTTTGTGAATCTGTGAGTTGGTCTCTTTCATCATCATGAAAACTCTTGACTATTATCTTTCCAAATATGCTTCTGTCCAATCTCTCTCCTTGCTTCTGGGACTCCAATTATGTGTATGTTAGACCTTTGACAGTAGCCTGCATGATACTTATACTCTGTTGTTTTTAATTTATTTTTATTGATTTCAGAGAGGAGGGGAGAGGGAGAGAAAGATAGAAACATCAATGATGAGAGAGAATCATTGATCAGCTGCCTCTTGCATTCCCCCCCACAGGGGACCAAGCCCACAACCTGAGCATGTGCTGGAGATCGAACTGTGACCTCCTGGTTCATAGGTCAACGCTCAACCACTGAGCATTATCAGCTGGGCCATATACTCTGTTTTGTGTGTGTGTGTTTTAACATTTCTTTTGTGTGTGTTTTTTCTCTGCATTTATTATTTATTTATTTATTTATTTATTTATTTATTTATTTATTTTTCCTCTCTTCTGTTACCTATTGTTCCATCTTTAAATCCCTGGTCCTATCATCTATTATAGTTCTTCAAACCCATCCAGTAAGTTTGTACTTTTTTTATTGACTCAATGTAACTATTGAAAGATGACAGACCTGAGAAGCCTACCTATTTACATCCATTTCCTTTATCATTTCCTCTATTTCTTTCCCCCATAGTAATCAGAGTGAACACCCTTGCCTCATGACTACAATATCTGGATCTTCTGTGGATCCTTTTGTGTTGTTTGCTTCTTTTCTCTTCCTCTTCCTTCCTCTTCACAAGCCTCACCATTTTGACTGCCTGATGGACATGTGTATTAAGAACTGGGAGTGGGGGCACAGGGAAGAGGTCCTGCCGAGACAGTCTACCAGAGGGATCCCCTAGAGTGAAAGGCTCATTATCCCCGTGTGGCATTGATGAGCTGCAGATTTTAGCTGAGTTCACTACCTCTGGCTTGCCCCTGACTGTGAGTGTGGTCTTTCAAGGTTGTTGAAAGAGAGCCAGCTGGTCTCTGTCCCCTCATCCCTAAAAGGGGAACACTGTCGGGCATTTATGTGAAGTCCTTTCCCTCTAATGGAACTCTCTCTCCTAAGTCCCAGGAGATTCCAGGAAATGTATTCCAATCTTTCATCTGAGCTTCCATGTTCCTTGTGCTGCCTCAGCACTCAACCGTGTCCCGTGGGGGAAACTGGCCTCATATTTATGGCTCCTCTAGTTTTCAGTCCATCCTGCCAGCCCAAAGCTCTTGAGTTTCCCTTTTCCCAGGAGACATCTCAGCCTGGGTCAAGGCCAAGCCTCAACCCATGTCTGGAATCCCAAGTACCCTGAGGAAAGAAAGCCACCAGCATTGGCGGACCTAGGAAGGGCTCTTCCCCTTCTGCCATTTTGGCCCCTGTCGTCCTCACTTCCGCAGCTCTTCTATATCTTCAAAATTGGTATTTTACTGCTTTCTTTTCTTTATCATTATTGCAGTGGGGGAGTGGCCTGCCATGACCTACTACATCTTACCTGAAAGCAGTACTTTATCTTATTTTCAAGGAAACAAATTAAACAGTATCTTTTATCTCTATAGTAATATTAGTTTAGCTCTACCCTTGCATTCATCACATATTTGCTTAGTATACCTTTTTGAATCTCAGGCCTTCTACTGGGTTACCCCTCCTTCTGACTATGCTCTGGCTTCTAGAGTTGCCTTTGGTCAGGATCTGTTGGTGATAAATGCTTTGCTGTTATTTGTCCTAAAACATCTGTAGTTTGCTTTCATTCCTGAAATATAATTTCTCTGGGTACGCATTTGCCGGCAGTCAATTATTGCCTATTGACACACTGGAAATATCATTCCACTGCATTCTGGCTGCCATTGTTATTGTGGGGAAGACAGCTGTAAGCCTAATTGCTGCTCATTTGTAGACGATCTGACTTCTCTCTCTAATAGCTTTTAATAGTTCTCTGTCCTCGATTGTGATGGAACCTGCGCCTTCGAGAATTGTGCTGCATATGTCTGAATAACCACAGGCCATGGCCCTGAGTCAGACCATGGCCCTCTGTCCTCCATGCCCTGTCGTCATCTTTCCTTTTACAGCCTGCCTTCTGCAAACATTTTATTCCTATCTACCCAATTGTTTACTCTGCCTGTGATTTATATTCAATTTGTCCTTTAACCTATCCACATCCATTCTTGAGACTTCTTAAATTTTTAGTTATATGTTTTTCATTTCTATGTTTTATATAATCCTTTTTCACTTCTGATAAGACATCTTTTAAAGGTTTTCTATTCTTTTTTTCACGAGAGAGAGAGAGAGAGAGAGAGAGAGAGAGAGAGAGAAAGAGAGAGAGAGAGAGAGAGAAACATCCATGTGAGAGATAAACATCAATTGGTTGACTCTCATACATGCCCCAACTGAGGATTGAACCCACAGCCTGTGTATGTGCCCTGGCTGGGAATCAAACCTGAGACCCTTCTGTGCACAGGACAACACTCTAACCAACTGAGCCACACTGTAATAACAAAAATGCTAAGATATTTTTTATAGTACCTTATTACTGCCTCATATTTTTTAGCTTCTCTTTTATTTCTTTAAACATATAAACATTGCCATCTTATATTTTGTGTCTAATGAAATTCTACATCTGAAGCTTTGCTGATCTGACTTTGCTATTTATTCTTTCCACTGGCTGTCTCTCATAGTGCGCAGTTTCCTTGCGTGCTTTCTTTCTTTTTCTTTTTCTTTCTTTCTTTTTTTTTTTTTTTTTTTGACAGTGAACGTTCTTGGGACTCTGTCTTTGAGAATTATTTGAGGACTGTGTTAAAGTTCCACTTCTTCAGAAAGGACTATATTTTCTTCTCCCAGTCACCTGGCATAACTATCAATCCTAAAACCATTTTAAATTAAAATTTCTAATTGATTCTAATTGAGGTGTTTCAGACCACAAACCCAAGTGAGGGCTAGCATATGGTTATAAATTCTCAGGGAAAACTAGTCCTCCTTCCTCCTTTCTCCACCCCCAAAGTCAGGACAGGAAGGTTTTCTGGGTTAATTCTTTTCTCATTCACCTTAATATTGGATACAATTTCTCATTCTTCTTTATATCAAAGGTCTAGCCCTTTGGTTCAAGTTTTATGTGGGCATCTCTATCCACTTGGTAGAGCCTAGTTTTTAGTTACTAGTTTCCAAGCAAGGTTTGTAGTCAACCTTCAAGGTGAGGAGTGGCCATGAGGGCATAACTAATTATTTTATGGCCCATTATTTAAAAAGCAGTAGACCTGCTTTCAAAGGTACTAATTTTATAGTTGCCCCAGACTAAGCCTTCCTGTTCCTCTTCAGATGAGAGAATCCGTTGCTGGACCTCCATCATGGGGACTAGGGCTGGAAAAGCCGGGCAGAGCACTAGGGAGCTCTGAGGGACAGGGGTCCCTGCTTGGCTTCTGCATACCCCAAGGTAAGCCCTTTGGTCTTGACTCCAAGCCCACCAGCACCAGAGGCCCTGTCATCAGAAGCTGTATCCACTCTACTGGAAAGAAACGTCACCCTGGCTGAAAAGTACATGCTGTGTGTCAGCTTGGGTTCATCTACATTTTCATCCATAATTTCAAAGACTGAATTCCTGGAATTTTTTTTATTGATTTTTTACAGAGAGGAAGGGAGAGAGATAGAGAGTTAGAAACATCGATGAGAGAGAAACATTGGTCAGCTGCCTCCTGCACACCCCCCACTGGGGATATGCCCACAACCAAGGTGCATGCCCTTGACTGGAATTGAACCTGGGACCCTTGAGTCCGCAGGCCGATGCTCTATCCACTGAGCCAAACCAGTCAGGGCCCTGGCTTCTTTTTAAAATAAAGAGGTTGTAGTCCCAACCTTTGACCATGATGATGTTCTTGGCTAAGAAAACCTGCTCTGATTTAAGGAACCAGCATTCATGCAACTAATTGGTAAAATCGGTCATCTGTCTCTTAGCCATACGAAGAGTATAATTAAGGAAATCTGGGATAATGATAGCAGGCTTACTGCTGAACACTTGATTTAACTCTGGCATGTCTAAAAGTGTGTTCCTTGAAATGTTAGACCAGGAAAAGGGCCTCTGTGTTTAAGTGAGCTTAAGAAATGTGATATACTTGAACATTCTCTTGGAGATTCCTAGCATACATCAGAACATCAAAGGCTCTGAGAAGTCCTACAATTTAAAAATCTGTTTGATTCGATGCTTTCAAATCATATTTGAAAATATTTAACCACAAAAATACAAGGAACTTGGCACAGTGGTAATTCATTTTTTTATAGAATTCACTTTTGTCACAGAAATGTATATGCCTTCAATGATTATTGAAAAGTAGGTTATAGAGCTGTAAGTAACATTTACTCAACAAAGATTGTTGAATGCCCACTATGTGGGCATACATTGTTGGATCAAACAGATATGGTTTCTGTTTTGTGAAGCTTGTAGGAGCACTAGGCAGTCCTGGAAAGCATTAAGAAAGAAATATCCAGTGGTTAGAACCCTTTGATCCTTATCAGACCATAGCCATGGAGCAGGCTCCTGAATTTGGAGCTGCCAGGGCATTTGGCTATTGCATCTGGCATAGAGGCTGCAAAACTTACTGACAAAATGCGCCATTCAAAAGAACCATAAACACAAACATACTTGGTTCTGGAACAGAAGAAAGAGTTTATTGAGGAGAGGAAATTCAGGAAAGATAGGTGAACAAGTAAGTGGTTTTTAAGGCTTACAGAATCTCTGATGAACCTGAGGATTCAAAGTAAGACCTGTAATAGTGTCTGGCCCACAGTCTGAGTCAAATATTAGCTGGAATGATGCAGATGGTGATGGTGATGACAATGGTAATGATGGTGTTGGTGATGATGATGATTATGATGATAATGATGCTGATGGTGATAATGATTATGATGCTAATTATGATTTGATGATGACAGTGATACAATAATGATGATGATGATGATGATGATGATGATGATGATGATAGTAGGAGTAATAGTAGTAAACTTCAACTCCTTCCTTTCACTCCATACGAGCTTCAGTTGGCCACCAAAAACTGTGAGCCTACTTCTTAAGTAACCCTTGGAACAGGCCTTGATTCTTTCTCAACTGCCCCTGTATCTCATTTTCCTGTCTCTAAGTTCCAATCTTCCAGTCCGTGCCCCACCCTACACCATTGTAATCTTTCTAAAGTTAAAGTCTGACCACAACTGTCCCTTGCCAAGCAGCCTCCAACGTCTCCCCCAAGGCATGCTGGGTGGTTTAGCATGGATTTAAAGACTCTCCATGGCCTCCTTTTCCAGCCTTTTCTCTTTCCTTCTCACCATATACGCTCTGCTCAGCCACATTACCCCAGTCACACCATCCATGTGAACACTTGCATGCCTTGCTCACGCTCCTCTCCTTACTTCTCATTTCCTCTCCTTGACTTTCAGTAAAACACGAACTCATCCTTCAGGGTCAGCTCAGCAGTCAGAGCCTCTCTGGGCTTCGGCTGATCTCTGCCCTGGAATGGGTTGTAATGTGCCTTTGCCTGGCCTCTGGCAATGCTTTCTGCATTTATCTGCATGGCCTTTCACTGCATCCAGGGTCATGTTATTGTCTGTGTCCACCCTGAGAGGTACTCCTTGAGGGCACACACCACATCAGGTTCCCAGGACGTTCCAGCCCCCTCACAGTGTAGAATACCAGAGACACTTGTGTAGTCACCTCAAAACTGCAGAGTAAATGTACCCCCATGCAGTGACAACTCTGCAGCACCAGACCCCTGCTCCTCACAGGTTCTGTGCTGCCCACACTTTTTCTCCCAACAGTCCTGGGCTGGGGCTTCACCACGTTTGGTAGTCAGGGGAACCTGAGGCCAACCCTCATTCTCTTTTCCACACAGTCTCACTGGTTCTCCCAGAGGTATGTGTGTGTTTACATGTGTGTATGTGTTTGTGTGTGTGTGTACATGTATGTGTAGGTGGTAGTGTGTGCCTGTTCCTAGTGCAGTCATGGATGGAGTGGAGGGAGAACCAGTCTTCTGCTTCATAGGTCAAGGACAGTGCATTCTCCCAGCCTTCAGGAAATTATTAAAATTAGAACTATTTGTCATAGGAGGTCTCGGTGTAACATCAGCCCTGGGAGGGGCCAGAATACATCTCTTGGCCTCTGGAAAAAAAATGAATCCATTCATTCTCACATTGATTTCCCTAATATTTATTGAGAGTCTGCTGTATACAAGGCACCATGCTGGAGGGTAGGCAGATGGAATGGAACAAAAAAGTGCAGAACCAAGTGCTTGTTTTTGTGGGATTCATGATCTACTAGTGGAGGTGAAGGCAGACAACAATCAAGGAAACAGAGCAATGATAAGGGCTACAAAGGAAATAAATGGGATATGAGGGGAATAATGTGAGGAAGCAGATAAAGATCTGTGACTTTTCAATAACAGGAAGGGACCGGATATATAAACGTCTGTGGGAATATAGAAGGCCACTCCAGGCCAGGTGGAGACAAGAGAAGGAAGGCAGCCATGGTTGGGCCACAGTAAATGAGGAGCATAGTGGTTGAAGAGGCAGTTAAGAGGCAAGCAAGGGTTACGGTGGGAGGGAGGGCTCTCGAAGGTTTCGAGCAGGAATGACAGTTCCCACGGATGCTTTTCAATGCTTAGGTATGGTGACAGAATTGTAGAGAGGTAGGGTGGACCAGAGAGGCAGTCAGGACCTGTCCATTCCAGGGCTGGTGCTGACGAATTGCAAGGGCCACTCTCCTTCCCTCCCTTGGGAACCCAGCTGGCCCTGGAGAGCTCCCAGTGAATGACATTATCCTCAGCTCTGGGATGCAGGAGATGCAGGGAACTCCTCTCAAGGGTGTGCTGAGAATACACATCCAGCATCAGTCCCACATGCAAGAGCTTACTGGGTGGAACACCAGGGGTACTTTCTGTATTATACTCACTGCAGCCCCAGGAGGGGCACCCATGTTTTTCAGGTGAATGTTAAAATCCCAACGGAAGGTTGTCTAGGAATCACATGGCTGCACTCATGTCTCAGAACCTGCGTGTATCTCTGGTTTTCACTTATCTACTAGTCATGTCTTTAAATATGACTGTGTTCCAATCACTTTATAAACATCCATTCTCATAACTACTCCATGAAGTAGGAGCTGGTATTGTTCCTATCTGACTGGTAAGGAAAACTGAGGCCCAGAGAGGCTAAGTAAGTTGCCTAAGGTAGCGCTGATCCAGGATGTGAATCCAGGCAGTCTGGCCCAGAGCACATTCTCTTTAAGTCTACGCGATGCCACCTCCCTCTATCGCCCATGAGCTAAAACAATAGGAAGGTCTCCCCCACCCAACCCCAGCAGATGAACACATGTCTCATATAGCACCTGGTGGTGTTGCTACAATGATCATCTTGGGGAATGTGATAGGAAGGACACCTCAAAGGGAGGCTGTCTAGGCTTGAGGGCAGGTCATTCCCAGTGACAGTGCCTTACAAGGAAGGAGAAGGCCTCGGACAGGACCCCAGAGTGAGAAGGTTGACGTATGACTGTCTTGTGTAACCCTGTCTCCAGGCCTAGCCCAGGACCTGGGAAGAGGAAATGCTCAGAACACTTGCTGAGTAAGGGGACAGAGAGATGAGTCAGCAAATAGGGCTCACCCTTCCCATGAGAAAGTCTGTGAGGAGACGTGAACCACTGGCCCAGTGCCTAGTACAGTGCAGGCGGGCAGTGCAGGTGGGCAGTGCAGGTGGGCAGTCTTATGGCTCTTGCCCTGACACTTCTGGGCCTAAACCAGTGCGACAGTGTCAAGCACTCACAAGGGTATATCCTAACAGGAGTTTACTGACCCTTCAGAAGCCTGTGGGGATGTGGCCCTATGTGGCCCAATCATCACATTATTGTTATTACTCTCCTCCTCCTGCTCCTCCTTCTGTTTTTTGTTTGTTTTGCTTGTTTTTGTAGGTCTCCCAATTTTTCATGAGAACCTGGGTGCACAGATGCCATACAAACTGTGTGTCCCAAAGAAAATACACCTATGTGCTATCTAGATCAAGCCCCCGGGGCCACTGGTTCGAGTCCCCCACACACACAGAGCCCCAGTCTAGAATGGGTAGGAGCTGGGCCAGAATGGGCTCTGGGCTGGGGATCTAAGAAGGATGTGAGGGTCCCAGGCACCTCAGAGAAGAACTTACACATTGATTGCAGCTTATCCAGGTTCAATGTATGATCAGAGTTCGTTTTCCGGCTGTCATCTCAGGATCTCAGCTAAGTCTTGTCGAATGTTGCTGCCAAGCTCTGCCCTCTGTAGAGGGATTAACGGACGCTCTTGGGTGCAAGGCCAGGATGATAACGAAAGAGAGCCAGAGGAACGGCGATGCCGGTGGAATGAGGGGATGCCTCTCACAGAGCTGCACGCATCTGAGGGGCCAGGGTCGGGGCTGAGCCCAGCTTCCCTTCTCCAGTGGGTTGCAGCGCCCAAACTCAAGGATGTGAGTTTCATTTTCTTAAGTAAGAAAGAACACTTCTTTGCGGGCACGCTTCCCAGCTGGGATTCCTTTCCTGTTCCATGGACTCCCTTCTGGGGCAGCAGAGCTTCCCTGGCTCTGGCTGCTGGTGCCTCTCCTGTGTTTGCCATGCGCTCTTCCCCCCACTCTCTTTCTTGTCCCTCACCTGCTTGCTCTGTGAGAAAGGGGGAGGGTACGCTCCTGGCTCCATGTGGGGTATAATCCAGGCGTGTTGCCGACACCCAGCACCCAGCGTTTGCACCAGGTACTTAATGAAACCGGGGATGCCCAGGGGATTTGAGAAGCCGGCTGGCGGGATAGGCTCTGTCTCCACGTCGCATTCTGCAAGCTCTGTAATTATCCCTCTCGCTGAGGCAGAGGCAGATTGCGTTCCTCAGCCGCATCTTCTTAGAACAAGAGCACTCAGGTCCTTGGGTTCCACCAGTAAACCCCCTGCCTGCCTCAGTTCCCCAGTTAGGCCAAGACTGAGCTCGTCCATTGCTCGGGGCAGGCAGCTGTGGTCATCTACAGTGGCCAGTGCTGACTCTGGGGCCTCCTCTGGGCACCAGGGAGACGGCTCCCAATAGGAGCTTCTGGGGGCAGCAGGGCTGAGGTGGGAACCACGACCTCCAAATGCACAGGAGTTGGCTTCTCCAGGAGCCGGCATGTGTGGAGCACCTCTGCGTGCCTGTCTGGTGTCTAAGTTTCCCAACATCCCTGCCAGGTCGGCATTATTATCCCCTATTATAGGTGGGGAAACTGAGGCTCTGGAAGGGAATGCCATACAGTCTGCTGCAGTGGCCTCAGGTCTCTAATCAAGGGCCAGCTGACCCACAGCTTCTCCTCCTTTATGGCGTTGTGTCCCAGGGATGACACTCACTGCCCCTGCCCCCACCCCATCCAGGCTCTGCCCAAAGGAACCTTGGGCAGGTGCCGGAAGTCCCGGCCAGTCAGGAGCAATGCCACCCCCCAGGCACGCTGCACACATGTGGTCCTGTAGTGTGGCTGTGCTCATCTGCCATCCAGGCTCCAGAATCTTCACCACATGAACTCGATGGCATCTCTGAGGGTCTGGAGGAAACTGGGATGGCCTTAGGAGTCACGTGCCTGAGACGGTTCCACAATCCAGGGCCCCTGGAATACAGACAGGGAATGACATGGCTGAGGAAACACTAACGAGATGGAAACACTCCCACTCCCAGCCTGGCCTCCAGGTACCCTGTGACCTGTACTGCAGCCCCCACACAGGGCAAGGCTGGGCCAGTGTGGACCCGCCTGCGAGGAGCCTCGGACCCACTCCAACAACTACAGTAGTACCAATTTGGCTCTTTATTGAGCGCCAAATGCATACTGCGCACAGCACGGAACAGCTGTGGGTGTGCATCCTTCGCAGGCATTGCTGTTGGGTGGATGAGCAAAGGGAGCTCCTCACACTGCTTCCCCAGGTCACACGGCCAGTGAGGCTGCAGCTCAGGCAGCCTGGTGGCTTGTCTGAACCGTGGGCTGTGAGCCTCCCTCCACAACACTGTGTCCAGTGGCCCCACTCTCGGGGCTCCTTGGAGGAGCTGCAGGAAGCAGTTCAGGGTGAGGTGCGAAGCTGCAGGCTGGGGATTCCTGGAGTCCTGCATGCGGGCCATCTGTCACCAGGCACGGGCGCCACAGCCAGCTGGTGCCTTCTGAGCATTGCAGGGGCTGTCGACACCTCCCTTCCTCTTGCTGCTCAGGGAACTGCTCCCCGTGGATGGAGCCTCCTCCTCAGGCAAGGGGAAGGGGGGCTGTGTCAGCAGGGAAGAGGGAGAGAGGGACAGGAGCGCGGGGCGGGTATGTGACAGATGGGCCCGGAAGCGGCCGCAGCCAGCTGCCCAGCTGCCCAGCTCTGTTGATTTGAAGCATCTTTTCTGATGGTCTCCATTCAGCCCCATCTGTGTGGCTCATTTTGTGAGGGACGCCCTAGGCGTTTGTTCCAGGGGCACTTGGGGGACCCCAGCCCTCACTACAGCAGAGTATTTCTGGACCCGCGTCTTGCAGTCGACTCCAGCTGGCAATGGGGAATTCTTGCCAATCGGCAGTCTGGATTCCAGTTGCTGAGGCTGCCTGGTAAAATGGCCCGGTCTTCTAACCTCAGGAGTTGGACACATCCAGGTATATTCCAGCCTTTTCGTAAACCAGCTGTGTGACCTTGAACGCATCCCTCCACCCCCCTCCCTGAGAGGCAGCTGAGTGTAGGAGTGCAGTGCACCGACTCCAAGCAAGCCTGCTGGGGCTCCGAGCCCAGCTCTGGGAGCAGTCCCCTGGCTTGCTGTGACACCTCGACCAAGTGACTCAGCACCCCGGGGCCTCTCTCCTGAGCTGTGGAATAGGATTCCACCAGCACCCCCTGAGGGGCTGTCACAGGAGGGAGCACATTCATGCATTGAAAGACTTGGCATGAAATAGGTGCTTGAACATGTTGGCTCGTCTTAGGCTGCGGCAAGTACTTTCTGGAATGGAAACGGATAAACTTTAGGCAGCGGTTTTCTCTGCGAAGATGTGTCCGCTGAAAAGCCATCCCAACAAGGTGCGGCTGGAGGCATGATGACAGGCAGGCGGGGCTGGTGCTTCGCGCCTTCTTTCCCTCGCCCCCTCCTGCCCTGTCTGCCCTGCACCTCCTCACTGCGGGTCATGCCGTAAGCATGTACTGAGGCCCCTGTCATGTGCCAAGCTTTGTGCTGGGGGTTAGGCACCCCGCAGGGACTGATGTGGTCCTGTCCCCTTGGGGACCAGTGATTACAGATGGTGAGACGAGCTGGTGGGGTCAGGGAGGACCCTTCTGGGAGTATAGACCCTTTGAGCCATAGGGTCAGGCAGAGTGAGCAGCTTATGCAAAGGCCCTGGGGTGGGAACAAGTTTGGGGAATAGGTAAGAGGTCTTGGTGGCTGGACTAGAGTGAGGGAGAAAAAAAATGGGTAGAAATAAAGCTGGAGAAGTAGCCAGGGGTCAAATCCAGGGGTGGGAGACATGGGTTGCAGTCACAGTGAGAAATGTGGGCTTCATCTGAGTTTTCTAGCAGGAGGCTGTTGTGCAGGTTAAGTGAGAGGACACGGTAAAGTATTTGGAAAAGCATCTGGCAAAACGGTGAGCCTGGATTATGGCTACTCCTGGTCTCTCCACATTCAGTACTGACGCTGTCTCTTGGCTATTAGCAGGTTACAGACATCCAGGTTTGGGGGAGAGCACTGTACTTGGAGATGTGTGGCCTGCATTCTGCCCTCCCAGGCTGTATGGCTTAGCCCCCTCCCTTCCCTGAGTTTGTGTGAAGTGGCTGTATCGCCACATCCCAGGGGGCTGTGACGATGAACTTCAAAACGTCATGCTCAAAGGTGCTCATTATTGAAACTGCTCCCGGCATCTAAGATCAGAAAGTTCAAGCTGCCTGGGAGAAACTGTCTTCCAGCTGCATCGCTGGACAGGTGAGACCCCACACTCTCCTGCAGGAAAAGGGCAGCGCAGGGTGAGCGTGGACAGGCATCTCCATTTGGGTCTCAGGAGATCTCTCAGGGTGACCCTGTCGGTGCCATCAGGGAAGCTGTCATCCCAGCAGCTGTGTGGGGCCCCGGGACCAGTTGAGAGCGACCCGGGTGCTGCCATCCAAGCCACCTGTGCGTTTCCCTGGAAGAGACAGCCAAGTGCTGACTCGGGGAACTGAAGCCCTGATGGTCCCCAAGTCCGTCATTACGTGTTAATGAGCTGGAAAAGCACAAGCAGAAGTCCTTTCGGGCGTCAGCTGTGCCACACCAGCCTAACAAAACCAAGCGCTTATAAATCCGGGAGCCGTTTACAGCCCAGAAATCGTAGATCCACATTCAGAGCTGTATCTTCTTAGCCCCACAGAGGCTGAGTGGCCTTAAACGGGTCTCATCTCCTCCCAGGGCCTCAGTTTCTCCATCTGTAAAATGGAGGATTGCAAAAAGACGGTAATCCCCATGAGCTCTTCCTTGCCAGACAGGCTTTGATTTTGAGTATTTCTTGGTGCCCATCTACCCAGCGGTGCGGTGTCTTTATTTGGCCCCTGGTCCCATCTCTCGGGGACCCCCTTCCCAGTCCCTGCTTATTCATCGCTCCTCAAGGCAGCATCCACTGTCATTCTAGACAGGATTCATTCCTCTCCTACCACCTGAGCTCCTTTTACAGACTTGTCAGAGGTAGAGCGAAATGCATTATTTTCCGAATTCAGTTACAGTCCTAAAGCATTGTTTATATCACTCGTAGTAAAGCTATCACAATAAACCCCCAGTTACTTGCATATCTGACAAATTACCTCCCCCTTAGCCCTTCCCATAGCTCTCTCTGCCTAACCCTGTGTCCCTGGTCCACCATGCTTTCTCTCAGTATTTCGCTCTGTGTTTCTTCCTCTGCATCTCCTCCCTCTCACCTCTCTCCCTTCCTCTGCATCCCTCTCCCTGCTTCTCCCTCTCTGCATGCCTCTCTCTACCTGTCCATCCTTCTCACCAGAGGACGTCCCCTCTGGGACCCAGTGTCCAGGCCACGCTCTCTGTATGAGATGGACATCCCTGCGGTCCCGCGGGCAGGAGCCCAGCCTGCTGGCTGGAGTGTGGCCTCTGCAGTGGGTTTGTCCCCACTCCCCAAAGGGCATCTATAATGAATGTAGGCAGTGGTTATGGAGCTGGAGAGGTGTTTATGCTCCTCGAGGGCTGCGATGAAACACCCGTAGCATTTAGTGTGGTGCATTGGCCTTTAAATGTCAATTAACAAGTCTCGTTCTGCTTGGCTGGCCCCTCGATCCTCAGACACACGGTGCACTCCTGCCTGCCTGGCCACCCCCACGAGGGCTATTAGTATGCACATGACAAGGCAGCCACAGTAGGGATGGGCATGTCTGAATGGGCGGAGGTGGCTGCCAGGACATTCCAGGCAGTGAGGACAGCAGGGTGGGGCCAGGCTGGGAGCAGGGATAGGCAGGGAGTTGGCCGCAGCCTGTGTATGAAGTGGGGCTCGTGGAAGGCAAAAACTAGATAGAGGCAATTCTCTTCCTTCCTCTCTAGCCCCAGTCCCTTCTGGGCATTGCCCACAGCTCACCTGTGCACTCATCCCTCAGCGCAGAGCCTCTGCCTCTGGCTGATCACCTCCCCGCATCAGCCCAGGAGCTTTTGAGACTAGAGTCCATGTCTAATTCCTCTTTCCACTGCCCACAGGGCTGAGGTGCCCAGTGCCTGGCACACAGTTGAGACACAGGAGTGGGCCATTCAGTTCAGTGTAATCCTTGTTCACTGAGATCCCACCGTGTGGCAGGACAGGTCCTAGGAACTGGGGCCAAAGGTGATTAGGACTCAGCCCTGACCCCAAGAAGTATATCATGTTTTCAAAGATAAACGGAAAAGGCAAATGATAAGGGAAGTGGAAGCCAGGAGGAGAGGCAGCCAGCTCAGCAGGGATCACAGAGAAGGCTTCCTGAGGGGAGCTCACGTAAAGCTGAAACCCAACAAAGAAATCGGTGTTGGCAAGGCCGATCGGAGCAGAGGGAACTCTAGGCAGAGGGCCCAGCACAGGAGAGGGCGAGCCTCAGAGTGCTCAGGGACTAGGGATGAAGGAGTAGGACACACAGCTTAGGGACAGGGACACGCAGCTTCCTTATGAAATTCACCCCCAGGGGCCATGGGCTGCCTGGGGCTCTGCCACCAGCGCATGAACTCTGTGGGTGCAGGGACCTCATCTGTCTTGTTCATTACTGTGTTCCCAGTGGCAGGAAGAGCACGACGCATGGCAGCCCTGGATAAACATTTGTCTGATGACTAAATAAATGTTCTCTTCTCTGGCCGCCCTTCCCTGTCCATTTCCCAAAGCCTAGTGGGTCCATGAAAGTGCATGTATTTTGCAAGAGCCCTTATCAAAGCCTGGCATCCCGTGGGCACCCAAGTCCCTCATGTCATTTCCCAGCCCCTGAGCTCCTGCGTCTGAGAACGACACGCTCCATTTTCTCAAAAGAGTCCTCTCAACAAGCACAAATTTGCTTTTACAGTTTCCTGGAATTGTTTCCCTGAGAAATCTGTCTCCCTGAGCCCAGGGCTCTCAACTGAAGCTAAAAAATGTCACAGGGAAGTGGCAGGTCGGCCCAGAGTGGGTTGATGCCCTGGAGTAGCACCTGGGTCGGAGCTAGTCCTGTGACTCCCCACGGACCCAGCCCCCACGCAGGTGTTCATCCTCTCCACTCTGGAAGGAGCCCAGGGCCCAGGCACTGAGTTTCTAGACAGTCGGTTCAGTGTCCAGAGGCATTTCTCACCCACCCACACCCTTCTGCACCCTCCAGACTTGGATACTGCCGGAGATTTGTCCAGAGAGTCTAAGAAACCCAGAGCTTCCCCATCCTGCCCACCAATCTCACCCCCGCTCTTGGTGAGAAATCCCTGGAGCGCAGGGCACTGTTGATTGGCGTAAGTGATGCAGTGGAAGTTTCCCCTTGTCACTCTCTTGTATAGCTTGTCTCAGGGGAATGGGGAGGCATGGGCACAGAGCTTGGAAGAGGGCATTTTATGATTGGAGATGGAAGATTCCCATCCTAACACATTTCTGCCCACAAACACCATTCTTACACACACACACACACAGTCCCCAGCCATGCTCCTCCCCGTCCCTCCACAGCCATGTCCCACTGTGAGCACATCAAGAGTGGGTGCAGGACAAAGGCCTGCTGGTCTTCCACAGCAGTTGTCAACGCTGGTAACCCACACCACACGGCACACAAGTGGTCATCACAGATGCAGGAAGAAACCATCTGGCCTCTGTGCATAATTTTTTTTACTTTTTCATTTTAACTTCTACCATTGTGTATGTTTTATAAGACACATTGTATGTTTACACAGACGCCAATAGTAAGAATGCATCATGAACTATATGAGTGTTCTGGAGGTGTTCAAATGTTGTTGCTTCATCTTTTCTTATTATATCATCCCTGCTCAGCTGTCTGCGGCATGCCCCTGAGGGTCCTGGAGGGAAAATTGGGGGCAGTGACATTTATTTGAACAGCATCTTTCCTCGGATAGCTCATTTGGTCTTTCTAGAGATTGTGTTGTAGCAGGAGAAAAGCTCTGTTGAGTGGCGCTGACCGTGGTCCTGAACCAGCTGTCTCTAGAATGAATTGCTAGGGGCTCCGAGAAAAAGTCTGATTCCTGGGTTCTTCCTACCCCCACCCCCCACCCCCCGCAAACCTGTTGACCCACACTCTCTTCAGAGATGTGGCCTGTGAATCTGTATCTTTAAAAGCACCTTAACAGCTGCCCAACCCAGGCATGAGCACCACTGAGCCAGGACATCATGTTGCTCCTCACCCTGGGAAGCAGGGCCACCTGTCCAACCTCACCTGCATGTGGTTTGTCATTATCTTTTATTTTTATGAGACTGTTTTCCTGTTTACGCTCCTGCAGAACAAACAGGCCATTTATATTTATACTAGAGGCCCAGTGCACGAATTCGTGCATGGGTGGGGGGGGGGGGCAAGGGAGGGCCAGGATGCTATCGTCCCTCCAGGCAGGCAGTGGAGTGCCCTTGCCAGCCCAGGATCTGGACCCGTCCCGCTGACGTTCACACCTGTTGTCAGGAGCCACCTGGCAGCCACTTTTATATGTTTCTTCCTTGCGCAGCATCTAGGGAGGGGAAGCAGCTGCGGTGCTCAAGGCCAACTTCCAGGAGGCTGGAAGCGCTGTCAGGATGGTGTCCGCAGCACTGGTCCATCTGTGTCTGGCCCATTCTCTGGAGATTGGACCTGCAGGACTACTGAGGGAGGGAGTGGCTGCCACTGGGCTGGTGGGCCATCAGGATGGGTCTCAGCTGAGCACCACTCCCATTGTGGGAGCACACTGACCATCAGGGGGCAGGTCCTGCATTGAGCATCTGCCCCTGGGTGGTCAGTGCATATCATAGCAACTGGTCATTTTGGTCATTCCTCATTCGGTCGCTAGGCTTTTATATGTATAGATTGCTGATGTCTCCTTCCTTAGAAAAAGCATCAGGTTTCATTCAATCATTCATTCAATACATATTGTCACTAGTTACGCTTACTACCATTTTATTGTCATTTGGCAGATACAGAAACTGAGGCCCAGAGAGACTGGGAGATTTGTGTCTCGCTTCCTTTGTCAGAAATAGGTCCAGGAACTCAACCCAAGTTACCCAGCTCCAAATACTGTGCCCTTTTCATTTTACTGTTTAATGAACCCACGAGGAGACAAGAGCTCTGTGTGTGGGGTGCATTGTGCCCCCTTCTTCCTCTCCCTTTCCTGCCCCTGCCCCCATGTGCAGGCTCCAGAGGAAATTAACATTCAGGGTACGTTCTGTCCCTTCTGATCCCCAGAGAGAGAACAGCCTCTGCCTGCCAATTAGTGACGTTTGGATCTTTATTAGAGATGGGGACAGCACGTTCCACTTAGGCAGATGCCCTTGTCTGAGAGCAGCCAGGGACCAGGGCACCCCCCAGAGTCCCAGGGAGGTGACTTAGCACCCCCAGTACTGCGTTACTCAATATGTACTTATCAAGCCTGTCCGAGGAGCTGCTGGAACCTCAGGGACACATACTACCTCTGCCTGAAAGAGCCCAGAGCCCAGCAGAGACTGGCCAGGGAGCAAAGAACTTACAGGGGCCTCTGCTCTCTCTGAAACACAGTTTGTACTTATTACCCAAAAAAGTAGGTAAGGACAGGAATTAGCCTTTGATAAATACCTCTTATATGCCAGGCACTGCTAAGCACTTAATATACATTGTCCCTTCAAATCTATTCCTTATATCTGGGAAATAATAAGCTATTTGTTACAAAGCATGTGTTTTTTGTTTTTTTTTGGGTTTTTTTAATATATTTATTTATTTATTTATTTTTTACAGAAAGAAAGGGAGAGGGATAGAGAATTAGAAATACCAATGAGAGAGAAACATCGATCAGCTGCCTCCTGCACACCCCCTACTGGGGATGTGCCCGTAACCAAGGTACATGCCCTTGACCAGAATTGAACCTGGAACCCTTCAGTCTGCAGGCCAACGCTCTATCCACTGAGCCAAAGCATGTGTTTCAGTAGCCAAGTCTAGGCTTGTCATCCTGGCCCTGCCACTTTGTCCCTGTGAGACCTTGTGACCTCAAGGTCTTCATCCACAAAACGGGAGGAATTGACATCTGTCTCCTAGGGTGGATGGGAGGAGTGATTAGATAACGTACACATCCAAGGGCGCATTCCACATGACACGGCAACGTGCGAAGATGCCTGACGTGTAAGAAAGTGAGAAAGTTGTACGTTAGCAACAATGAAAAGCGATGTGTGTGTGAGGATGAAGACTGGGGGAGGACAATGATGGGAGGAAATGGGGCCTTTTCTAACTCCTGAGCTATCTGTGCTATTATGTATTTTTATTAATGATTTTAAAGGAAAAGGGAGAGATTGTATGGAACTGAAGCTCTGAGAGAATCGGTAACTGGCCCAAGGTCACTCACAATGACCAAAGGCAATAAGACAGGGCTGAGCACTGCATGTGTTCAGCACCCATGCTCCCCGCACATGCCCTGCGGCCCAGGCCCCTCAGGAAGCAGGTTTTCAATGGTTCAGAGACATCGTAGTCCCCACTGATACATAGGCCAGCACTGGTGTCTAGGAGACTGGGTCAGGGATGAAAGCTTGACCAAAGCAAACAAGGCAGGGAGGGGAAAGCGGAGGTTACAGGTCCCTGATGGTCAGGGACAAAGCTGGCAAAGAGAGTGGAACACCAGGAAATGAATGACCTACCCAAGGCACCGGAGAAACTGAGCTGGTTGTTAAAATGCAAATCCATAAACCAGGGAAACAAACAAGGAATCGGGAGGGAGGAAGCCACAACAGGAAGTCTGTGGCAAGCAAGCGCTAGATCTTCTGAAAAAGTCTGATTCAGGATTCTGGAGGGCAGGGACTTGGGGCTTGGGCGATAGGAATACTTGTTGCTTAGACGAGCTGTGAACACAAATGCCCAGGTCCCAGTTACTGCACAGAATGGGTCAGAGGTCAGGGCCTGAGGCGCAGGGGCAGGTACACAGAGGCGAGAGGCGGTGGTTCTCCACAGAGGGAGGTTTTGCCCCTGAGAATGTTCGAGATCATCTGGAGGCTTGTCTGATTGTCACAACTTAGGGGGTGGTCCTTCTGGTATCTGGAGGGTGGAGACCAGTACACAGGCCAGCATCCCACAGCAAAGAATTACCCAGTCCCAAGGGCCCAATGTGTCACCATGGTCTAAGGGATGAGTGAGAAATGGGACAGGAGGTGAGGAAGTTGGAAGTCAGACCCAACGTCCGATGGGAAGTGGAGAGGAAAAGGGGTCGGACACAGAGCTTAAGTGATCAGTCATATTAGAGGTGCATCCAGGAGGTCAGGCAACGAGTTGGGAGGTAGACACAAACTCCGGAGCTCAGACAGCAGGTGGGGGTCTAAGAAGAAACAGCATCAAGGAGCAAGAGGGAAGGACCCCTGAAGCCAGAACCAGGGAGAAAGGCCATCCGTGAGGGGTGGTCCTGTAGGGTTCATTCAGATGGGGAGTAAGTGAGGTGGATGTGAATGATGGTGTTCTGGGCAGGAATTTGAACAAAGACAAGGCGTCTGGGTGCTTCACTGCTGTCACCAGTGGGGAGAGATCCTCTATCTGCCTGTTGCTCATGGGGGTTGGAATTTCTGCGAGATCCCAAGAAACAGAATTTTCTGAGACTCTCAGGGGAGAACAGTGGTTTATATTTGCATGGATTCAAAACCCTGGTTTTCCAAGGTCTCATTTCTGTGTGACCCACCAGGGAAGAGGTGTAGCTGGGGCTTTCGTCAGCTTCCAATCAAAGCCCGTGTCCAGAGTTTCCGTCCCTTGCTGGAGCAGTGGCCAGTCCACCTCAGGCTAGGCTGGCTTGTGTTTCCCACCGCAGTCCATTGGTCCATGGCATGTGGGGGCCACAGGACCACATGGCTATGGAGGAAGCATGACACGTGTAAGGGAGCAGGAACACAAGATCCTCATGACTCAAGAGCCCAAAGCAACAAGAGAGTGAGCTCTTTTGTTAAGGGGATTATGTGTTCCCAAATTTTCGCAGTCTTGCAAGGCCATGCCCATTCTGGCCAACCATCTCTCTCCCCAAGTTTGACTAACAGGGAAGTGTCTTTCCTATGTCACCCCAACTTCACTGGCCATGGGGGTCTATCTTCCCTTATAAAATCATTGGGAAAGTAAAAGGAGATACATTCCTTGCACTGTGCCTGCATATATTGGGTACGGTAGCTACTGTAGTCTTCTTATCACTATTTGTACGATAATAATCTTAAGTATTATTGACATTCAAACCATGGAAGAATGAGAGAATCTCATCATTTATTTCTGTGCTTTTCTCCCTTCAAGGATGCATGCCAGTTTACCCTACCTCATATTCCCTCCCCCCTCCCTCCCTCCCCCACTTCCTCCCTCCCAACCTCTCCCTCTATTTTCAATGCCCCACAGGTTCCTAGGAGGGTGGGAAGCTGGGATTGTAAACTGCCAGATCTCATGTCTTGTTCTCATCTTTCTCTCCAAAATCTTATCAAATATTAAAAGCTGTGAAATAGGAGGCAGGTTTTTAATCATTTTAATCACAGCATTTCTCAGCCTGTTCAAAAGGGCTTGGAGGAATCGATTCAGAAGTGGTAATTATCCTTGTGGCCCCGTGCCAGGCTCCGGGTCAGCTCTGGAGCACGGTGACAGATGGTAGGCACTGGGAGGCCCTTCCCAGGCAGGGGCCCCGAACGGGAGATGCCTCATGGGGAGAAATAAGCTACATCATCCCAGGTTAGGCATCAGGTTTTAAATGCACACCAGAATCAATTGAAAATCAACTTACTTTTATTACGTTCTCCTTAAGTGCCAGGCGCTATTAGCCTCATTGAACACTCACAGCACCGGGGAGGAATTCATTATTATCCTGACGTATCAGTGAGAAAACGCAGGCTAAAAACATTTAGTGTCCCGAAGCCCTTCAGAAAACGTCACGGCTTTTCTCCAGCGCGGGAGCCCGCACTGTGACCTCTGGGCCTCCATCACTCTTGGGTTCAGAGGCTGCTGCAAAGATGTCCAAGGGGCTGCCGCCCTAGATGCCTTGGCCCCCTTTACCAGCCCTCCCCCATCTGTCCAGTCTGCTCACCTCTCTCTCTCCTCCCCCACCGGGTTGTCTTGTGTGCTGTGGCTGACTCTTCTCCTGGCTACTGGGATTTATCCATGCATTTGAGACCCCAGTGAGCACTAACCCTTCCTATACATTACCGCCCTGCTGCCGCTTGCCTCACCCATTCCAGGCAACCCCACACCCACCCATTCACCACCATGCTGCACACTCCAGTGAGACAGCTCCCTCCTGTTTGCAAACACCTTTCTCCCTTGCCTCTTGCGTTTGCACATGCTATCCCCTGGCCTGGAACAGCTCTCTCTGCCTCACCCTCTAGGTCTCTGCAGAAGCCTCAGTTCATCCTGCAAAGATTGCTGGCTCCTTCCAAGGTGTTTCCCCCAGTGGCTGCTGCTATGGCTTTCCTTCTGTGCAGCCACCAGCCCTTTGCGGGGATGGCTTGTGTGCATTGGTGAATGCCTTTGGCTGGCTGGACTGAGAGGGGACAGAGAGCTTGTCTGCCTGAGTCTCCCTGCAGCCCAGGGACCAGCTTGGTGCAGTGCAGAGCAGCAGTGGTCGACATTGGCTGAGCAAGATGCTTGAATAGACTATGCTTAAGGACGAACATTTCCAGAAGCGTGGGGAACAGGGCACACTCCTTAGCTTTGGGCCAGATGATGAAGCCTGCAAGTGGGCAAAGTTGGCCATTTGCATGCAAAATACAGGGGCTGTTCTTCAGAATCATGAGAAAATACATCTTCCATCGTTTCCCTTGAAAAATGCCTCCCCCTTTATCTATCTTTCATGTCCCCGCATTTACTAGAGATGTGAATGCAGAGGACTGCGTCTTCACTGTAAGACAAATAGCGCCCCACGCACCGTAATAAATGGCATGATGGCCCAAGCAGCCTGCTTGTCGGAAAGATGGAAAGGAGTGGGGCGAGGGGTGAATGGAGCCACACGGAGGGCTGTCTGAAGGGACAGCTGCCTCTCCGCCCTGGGCTGCTGTAGCTCCAAGGAATGTGGCCAGGTCTCCTGACTTTTCAGAAGAAACTGGAAATAGACTGTGAGCACAGTGCCCAAATTTTTCAAGTTTGCCTCAAACACACACATACACACACACACACACATCCTGTACACATAAAAACAAAATAAGCCCTAATCGGTTTGGCTCAGTGGATAGAGCATCAGCCTGCAAACTGAAGAGTCCCAGGTTTGATTCCGGTCAAGGGCATGTACCTTGGTTGCGGGCACATCCCCAGTGAGGGGTGTGCAAGAGGCAGCTGACCGGTGTTTCTCTCTCATCGATGTTTCTAACTCTCTATCCCTCTCCCTTCCTCTCTGTAAAAAAATCAATAAAATATATTTTTAAAAACACAGACACAAAAAAAAAACAAACAAAACAAAAAGCCAAATGAAACACCTGCTAAGACATTTGGTTCTTAGTTTGCAACTTCGCCATACATTTTCCCTGCTGAAGAGAGAAAAGCTCCTTGCAGCTGGACCCAAATGGGACCCCCATCACCCAGACCCACCCAATGCCTAGGGTGGTGTGCACCCAAAAGGCTCCCCTCTTATGCTCGTAGTGCTTTCTTGAGGCCTCAGCAAACCCCAGCACCAAAGGAAAAATATCTATAACGCAACCAGGCAGCACTTAAAAGATCAGGGCGCCCGCAGAGCGCTGGAATCACTGGCGCATTGTTCCCGTTTCTCTCCGCTGTAGCATCAAATGCTTCCAGCCTCAATGATTAATCAATTGCCACTCAATTTCCACCAGGAGTTGTACAATGTTATTGATTGGAATAGAAATAGGCATTTCGGGACTTTGCCTCTGGAACAAACCCCTCTGGGGCAGGGCTGCTAACTGGCCTGACCCACGTGTGCCATACAGCATGTTATGTTGGCTGATTCACCCCACCCTGAGACTAAGTGAGACCCCCGTACCCCCATTTACTTTGGGGCTCAGGGAAGCTCACCTGTCCAACAACCATTAGTACTCTGACTATTAATGGTGACTATTGAAAGCTTACTGTATCCCAGGTACTGTGCCAAGTGCATTGCATATACTATCTCATTTAAACCTCGTAACACCTCTAATGTGATCGGGGAGGGAGAGGGCAAGGAGCCTTGGCAGCAGCATGACTATTATGCACAGGAATTCAATGAGGCAGAGAGAGGGTGAGCCCAAGGTCACAGAGGTAGCCAGTAGCAGAGCAGAGAAGGCAGCTCAAGGTCAGGCCCAGCATCAGCCCAGGCATGATTTCCTTACACCAGCCCTGGGGACATTCCTGGTCGCATCCACACTGGCTGGGCAAGGAACAGTTTTTGCAGAAATTACAATTCCTACACAGTTTCTGTGGATGGTCTCTGGCTACTGCTGGAGTTTTCATCATATGCCTACTGTGCTGCTGGCCTGTGCTTGCCACTAGGGAGAGAGATGCTCTCACATTTCTGACTTCCTGTTGAACAGGCTGGGAGCTTGCTCCCTGGGGATGCTCCAGACTCTCAAACTCAGAGCCTTGGAGATATTCCCCAGGGCCTATGCATCCTCAAGGGTAACTTCTTTTTATAAATTTAAAATTTTTCATTGAACAATAATGGAAACCTCAGTTTAATGGTCTAGACCAGTGGTTCTCAACCTTCCTAATGCCACAACCCTTTAATACAGTTCCTAATGTTATGGTGCTCCCCAACCTTAAAATTATTTTCGTTGCTACTTCATAACTGTAATGTTTCTGCTATTATGAATCATAATGTAAATATCTGATATGCAGGATGTATTTAGGCAACCCCCGTGAAAGGGTCATTCAACCCCCAAAGGGGTCGCGACCCACAGGTTGAGAACCACTGGTCTAGACCATCTGGTTTAATCACCTCCTCACCATCTGTGCCAGGTATCTCCACACCACATCCCAGGGACCACATCGGGGCCCAGCCTTGTTCTGTGTGGCTGATGAGCCAAGAATAACTTTACAGTTTTTAAGTCACTGGAGGGAAAGATCAAAAGAAGACTATTTCATGACACAAAAACTTTGTGAAATTCCAATCTCAGTGTCCACTAAAGTGTTATGGAACCACAGCAGTGCTAATTTGTTTGCATATTGTCCTTCGCTGCTTTTGAAATAAGATGGCAGAGTTGAGTCATTGCAACAGCAACCATGTGGCCAGCAAGCCAAGTGTGCTTAACCTCTGGGACAGAATAAGGTCACTGACCCCTGAGCTATGCAATGTGACTGTAGTTCTATTGACGTAAGAACCATCCAAACTGATAGAGAATGTTTATGAGTTTATTTCAGCCAAATTGACAATTGCTGAAAAGCAAAATCTCAATGGATTGAGCAAATGGCAATTTTACTACTTACTTTATTCATCAGATTCAAAGGAGAAGATGTAAGGGGGTTATATGAAATCCATGGGTATTAGATTAGGGAGGTGAGAGGAAGCAACATGAGAAATCTCTGGGGTTGGATTGGATAGAGTACAGCAGGTAGACATGTACATTTTTTACATTGGTGGGCATAGAATTGTTAACAATGAACATAGAAATGGTATGCAGGAGGATCAGGTAACAGTGAGGGGTTCCATGGGCTTGTGCTTTGGTGGGATTGTGCTCTAAGGGGTCTGGAAAAGGGAGATTACCCTGCCATCCCAAAGATATGTTATTATAGATGCAAAAGGGCAATAGACAGACTCAGTGAATGTAAAGATGGATCTTTGTCAAGGAAGATACCAACCTAGGACATGGCTACCTGCCATGACTCACTTGTGGTTAGAAAGTTTTCATTTCAAACCATCCTGTGTGGTTGCTTTAGGTCTGAGTGTGTAAGACCCTCAAGCAGACCCCCTTGAACTTGTCAGGTTTAGTATGTGGCCCCTTTTTCATCCGCAGTGTCCATATTTGCCTTTGGGCTTCTGGCTGACTGGGGTACCTGATGATTTTGTTTTGGCTTTTACATTTATTGTCATGAGCTGAGGAGGAAAAACAAGTAGAGAAGGATCTCGGTATCTAGAGCGTCTGCCTGTAAACAAATACGATTTTCTTGAAGTTCCAGGAGAGAGAGGCCAAGAGAGACCTGAGCCATCACAGCGGAAGGTAGACAGGCAGGGATGAGGGAAATGTGGAGACGCCAGCTCCACACCAATCGCTCTGCAGGCAGCAATTCAACCTCCAACCACCCTGCTTCCCATTAGACTAATGGTGTTAGTTGGAAGTTTATTGGCTTTGCAGTCTTATTTGTGTTTAGTTTGGGAATTTTTTCTGTTTAATAGCTCTATAAGCACTCTAAGCATAAGTGTTTTATACCTAGCTTTATGTACACATATATTAAGTAACATTATAATAAAAATAATTTCAGTCAGCACCTACCGAAATTGTTCCCTATTAAAAAGGCATATGTTATTCAAGTTTAAGGAGGAGGAATGGATACAAGAAAAATCAATTACAGCCTGGCTCAGTTGATTGGGCATTGTGCTATGCACCGAAAGGTCACTGGTTCGATTCCCTATCAGGGCACATGCCAGGGTTGCAGGCTCTATCCTCAATAGGGGGTGTGTAGGAGCCAGGAGATTGATGTTTTGCGCTCACATTGATGTTTCTCTCTCTCTCTCTCTCTCTCTCTCTCTCTCTCTCTCTCCCCCCCCCACCCCCTACTGTCTCTCTAAAAATCAATGATATTTTATTTTTAAAAGAAAAGTCAATTTTATTATATCTTAAGATCAGTGTAATCTGCCTCATTCACCACCTGCCACCTGGCAGAAAATTTAATCCCAGTTACTTGGGGAGGTTCCCACCTCAGTTGGAGGGGAGAGTGGATTATTAACTAAGAGCCCAGAGCTTAAGTTGGAACCAGGTTGTTAATATTGCTCCTGTGTCTACATTGCATTTCTGTGTGCTGGTCCCCCACCCATCCCTTAGGCTCGGCGGCTGCAAGTGTCTCAAAATTGCCCCTGACTTGCTTCCCCTTCATCCTCTTTCCCTTTATCCCCTCTCCTCTGGGCACACAGAGCACCGTTGTTCTCAAAGGCCTCTGAAGCCTAACGCCAGCTTGACTTTCCCGTGCGGGCTTGGACGATGGAGGGGGAGAGGGCGGCTAACAGAAATCGCTCTTTTGTTCTGAGCAAGGGAGCATCCTCAAAGAGAGTGACGCATGTTTCTGTCTTTCCACAACGCCAAGATCATTAGGGGGGACCTCTCCACTCAGCCAACAGGGTCACACGCAGGTTATGCACAGAGAGTGGGAGCTCACTCCAGGGAAGCAAGCATCCGGCACAAAGTCCCAGTCACAGGCGGCATCTGCAGGTGGAGTGGGGGCGGAGGGCGGCGTCAGTCTCCAGCCCGGTGGCTGCCGTGGCAGCACACGTCCAGTGCAGTGGAACTCGGGCAGGCGTCCAAGTGTGACCCATGATACAGCCAAGCTCAAGTGTTGTGTGGTCAGAGCTCTCAGTTTTTATAGCCCACAATGGGCCAAGGTGCCATTCGTATCAGTGCCCAGATGGAGTTCTTATTCAAGTGTCCAGACTTGTGGTTGGGGCATTCCAGGCCACCCCTAAGGGTGTTTCCCTTACACCCCATTGCCTACCTCAGCCTGACATAGCACTCGTCATGACTGTCATGGCCGACAGCAACTCCATACTGGGTTTGTCAAAGGTGTTCAGAAAGTCCACTCTGCTCATGCTCTGTACAGTCTTTCTTCTTAATAATTCACTTTATTGTATAGAAATTTTTATTTTATTTTGTGGAAAAGTTTTACCAGGCACTAAAGAGCAGAGAGTGAATGGAATGGAATCTTTTCATCACCTTCTGAGTTCTTCCGTGTATCAGTTAGCATCGCTGTGTAATGAATTACTCCTAATGCAATACCTTAAGACAATTTTTAAAAATCATGTATTTTGTTCATAAGTCTGCAGTCTGTGCAGGGCTTAGCAGGGAAGACATGTCTCTGTTCCAGGGGGAGTCAGCTGGGGCCTGAAAGGGCCCACTTTCAAGATGCCTCTCTCACATGCCTGGCAAAGTGGTGCCGACTGCCAGTTGACAGCTTCAGGCAGAGGCCCATTTCCTCTCTACACAAGTTTCTCCATTGACATCTTGTTTGGGCCTCACAGAAGATGGCGCCTCAGAGCAGCCAGACTGCCTACATGGCAGCTAAAGGCTCAGGGGCACGTAGTCCAGCAGGTCAGGTAGACATTGCACCACCTGTTAGGATCTAGCCTCAGAAGCCACACAGTGTCACCTCCTTCTCACCCTGTTGGCTTGTATTGTCACAGAAGGCCACCCAGTTTCATGGATGGAACCACCGACCACATCTCTCAACGGAGAAGTGGCAGTTTCTCAGTGAGCATGTGGGAGCTGTTGTCGCCAGCGTCTTTGGGAAACAGAATCGACCATACCCAATGTTAGCATAGACCCTTGTATCCTGCAGCCATTTCCCATCATTTTCAGGTGCCTGGGCATGTGGCTTCAACCCTCCGAACTTCTGTCTCCTCCACTGAAGTGGGCACCCAGGAGTAGAACCTCAGGCCAGTGCTACGATCATTCAATGAGGTAACATAGAAAAAGTTAGCCTGGTACCTGGCACACAGAACACGCCTAACAAATATCAGTATCCTTCTCTCTGCCCTGATGTCATCTCAGTCAACCTGGGCAGACTCAAAGAGGCATTCTTCTAGGCTCCCACCTCAGCAATATTCTTCCCTCAGAAGACCCTGTGTGTCGTCATAAATGTACAGGTCACACACACACACACACACACACACACACACACACAGATTGTTATTCAAACATTGGCCTCTTCAAAGTAGAGTCTTGTTTCAAACTGCTGGCTGTGGGAAGAGACCCAGCAGGGTCCTTCCGCCAACCCTGGGTCTATGGGTGAGGGAATCCAGACCTCCCTCTGTGAGGCTGATTGAAGGCAGGGCCTCCATATGCCTTTCCCAGAAGGAGGACTGACTCCCCGCTTCGGCCCCAGCTCCCCTGAGAGTTTCCTGAAAGCCCTTCCGGCTAGCCCAGTTGGGAATGTTAGCACGTCAGATCCCAGGCTTCAGTGAAAAATGTAAACACAGACCTGATTTTTCATTTTAAATGAAGCCAAGCATATTGCTCCCAGCAGATGCCGAGTGACTCAATCTGTCCTCTCGGTTTTGAAGGGAACTAAAGAACAACATGGTAAAATAAAGCAAATAGCACATTTATCGGTTGATAAAATGCTGTTTTAGTCTACCCTGGCATTATATGGTGAGTGCTATGCAGCGAACATCTGTTATTAAATCCAGACTTCTGTTGCCTGGATACATTGAGTCAAAAGCTCGAGCAGTGAGAAATCCATTTGTGTGTCTGTTGCGTGTGAATGTCAGAGCTCATAGGATGCCTTTGTCTTCATGCTAACTGAATCTTTTCATATGGAATGTCTCACTGGTTAATTCGAACTCTGGGCCAACACTGTTTTCATTTGATTAAAAAGGGTAAGAAACAAAGGAACAGCCAGCTCTCAGATGCTCTAAGTAATTTTGTTGATTAATGTTTTGAGACTGCCAGGTGTATTTGGAAAAAGTAGGACATTTAAAAAAAAAAAAGTTCACACTAAATGACCCAATAATTCAAATCCTAGGGACTGGTCCCGAGGACATTTCAGAGATGAGCGCATTTACTTAAGAACAAGGAAGCCCAATGCAGTGGTACTTACAGCACCCAGAAAAGCTGGAGGTCATCTAAGGGCACATAAGTCGAGAGCTTCATTTATATCGGCTGCAAACTCCATGCCATTTCACTTCACAGCTTACTATCTGTGCCCTCTTGACAGACTCATTTACAATATTGTGTTATCCTAAAAATAAAAATTTCCACGAGCAACTTGGTCCAGGTGTGATGACCACTTTACCAGAGATTGCTGGAAGTGGGATTGTCGGGATAAAATGTGTGTTATGTTACTTATACACTCAGTCAGTTGAGTGCCCGCTAGGTGCTAGGCAGGCACTGCTGTACACACTGAGGGCCCCGTGATTCCCACCTCCACGGAGCCAACAGAGTGAGAAGGGAGGAGAGAAATCTAGAGGAATCTGGCCGACAGCAGTGGGTGCTAAGGCTGGGGCTGGGAGTGACGGATAACCAAACAGAGCTCTCTGAGTGCCACAGGTCAGGAGACATGGAAAGAATCACTCCATAGCCAGCCGTGGTTACCCATGTGGCACTGGGAAAACTGGTGCATTTGCTCATTCACCAAATGTACGTTGAATGCCTACTGTATCCCAGGCTATGTTCCAGGCAGTGAGAACCCAGCAATGAACATTACCAATAAGGTGCCTTGAAGTAGGAGATGAACAATACATTTCAGAATAATCAATGCTGTGGAAAAAAATCAGGGGTCCACTTAACCGGGCCAAGGAGAATCTCTCTGAGGAGAGGGTATTTGAGCTAAAATGTTAATAATGAGAAAGGGATAGTCATGGATACACAGGGAGAATGAGATTCCAGGTAGAAAGACCAGCAAAGGCCCTGAGGTGGGAACAGGCTTTCAGGAATAGAAAGGACGTCATGAGGGGAGCCTGTCAAGCTAACCTGAAAATGGCCAGAGTAAGTGTATCAGTCAGCATTGTCACCATAATGCTGTGTAACAGACCACCCCCAAAGTCAGCAGCATACCACCAGCTAGGACTAGAAACCAGCTATAAATCTACCCAAACTCTATTCTCTTTCCAGCCATGTTCACTACCTTCATATGTACAACCTGTCTGCTCTGAGAACCTCAGCAGCCTCGGGATGGATTGAGTACATCAGCACATCCTGCGTCGACATGCAATGGCTTTCTAACCCTAACACATGAGCACAACAAATACCTATTTAGCTGGTTAAGGACATAACATCCTAGACCGCGATCTGAGAGTCTGACTTGGCGGGCCTGGGGAACGAATCTGCATTTTACAAAATCACTCCAAGTAGTTTCGATGAAAGTAGTCCATAGACCACACTAGGAGACGCAACAGTGGAAAATGTACCAAGGACAGCCCCAGGCTGGCAGGGAAAATGGCCCTGCCTGTTTACCTTCAGAAACTGGCCCTGACCCCCACTCTTCGCCAGTATCACAGAGGACTCTTAGGCATGTTTAGCATGTGCATGTGGTCACTGGGATGCCATCCTGCTCGCCCAGCCCTGGAAAGCCCTGAGGTAATGCACCTTCTGGGTATAAGAAACCTCCCCTTGGGCCCTGTTCCCTGCTGAGTTCTGCTGGGTTCTCTGGCCGGACAAAGTGAAGGTACTACCCTCCCTACTCCACCCCCACTCCCCACCAACTACCACCACCCTGCAGAGGTTCCCAGGGATCTGAAGGCTCCTTATGCCGGATTTGGCAGATTCAGCTTCTTGCTTGGAGGCGGGAAGTCCTGCTGGGAAGCTCACAAGGACTCAAAGCAGCTTTCTCCACAGACAGCCTGCACTTCTCCCACCCCTGCCTGAGAGGGGCGGCATTAGGAAAGCTCGTTACCAGCTCGCTCACTTTGCCCTCAATCAGCTCTTAAATGTCCTGGGATGCACAGCCCTAAACGGGAAAGAAAAAATAAAATCATGAGTTTCTTTCAAGTTCATAGATATGCCTGGTGCAGGGTTCAGCCTCCTCGGCCCTTAATTTTATTCTCAGAGTCTATAAGGAGAGATGGCTGTTGGTCCCCTGGCCATCCACTGCTTGGGTGTGCTCCCTCCTCCAGCACCTCCACCATCACACACTGGTCCATGCCCCACTCTGAACATGACTACCAGGGATCTTTCTCAGACACGCTGCTGGAAGGCTATTTCCTTCGTTTACACTGACAGAAACACCTGCTCTCGAAGGCGGGGTGGCAATAACTAATATTAACTGAGCATTTCCTGTGTGTACCCGGCATGCAGCCAACTTCCTGCTTTGTAACAATCTCATGAGACAAGTACTGTTATTACGCTTACTTCCAGAGGAAGCAATTGGGGTTCTGAGAAGTCCCTAATGCAAGGCCACATAAAGTTGAGGTCCAGACCCCAGCCATCTCACAGCTCCCACCTCACACTGCACTGGGCAGACCTCGCCAATGTGGCTACGCTCCAGCTCATGGTTGTGTCGTAGGCATGGATGCTGAGAACCAGCTCACTTAAGGAACAGTGGCAGGACTTGAGGAGGCTCGTGGCAGGGACTGAACAGGGGTAAGGAGGCACAGACATGAAAACTAACATCAAATACTGGAAGATCTATCAAGAGGCAAAGGGTTATTTGGACCTGTGTGAGCCCAGGAGTCACAGGTCCCATGATATAGACTCGTAGAGTAATGCCAGCCCATAGGGAAAGCTTTCAAATGCTCAGACATGTCTACACAGGGCCAGCTGCCTTGGGAAGTAGGAACCTGTCTGTCCCTGGAGACCTACAAGCAGAGAAGTAGCAACTTCTCACTAGGAACAGTTTAGAGAGGTCTCACGCGTCAGGTACAGATGACCCAATCACTGTGCAGCCCTTTTGATCCTGAGTTTATGGGATTCTGTCGTGATCCACTGGAGCCCCATCTGCAGCAGCACTTTCTGTTGGGATTCTGTTAGGACATCGTCCTGTTAGGATGCCGTCCTAAGGAGATCAATGTTATCCCTCCCAGATGATGTCTTCTTGGCCCGGGAGGTAGACTCTGTGAGATCCTTCAGATGCATTCCCCATCCAGTGATGAATCACAGGTTATTGGAACCAGATGGGACCATGGAGCCAAAGGATTCAGATGCGGAAACTGAGGCCAGGAGGCAGGGACTGACTTGCCCAGGGTCAAAGAGCTGGCGAGCAGCCGGGTCAGGTTAGACCCAAGCTCCCAAGTCTGGAGCTCACTGCCAGTTCCTCTTCCCACACCACAGCGCCTCATGGGGTGTCTGAGTGTGAAGGACCTGGGCAGTCTTCTTATCCAGCCGTGGCAGACAGCACTCATTTCCTGTGCCAACCTTCTCAAAATTTATAGTTGACATCCAGAATTATATTAGTTGCCCTGTGGGACTCCTGAGCTGGAATCCCCAGTCACCCTGGGCGGTAAGAAGAACTGTCCTTATTGTAGCATTGAGGAGGGAGATGCTCAGAATGGACGTGTGCCCTGGCTGAAGTTGCTCAGGGGTAAGTGGTGCCGCCATCTGTCTGACTCCAAGATGCCATACGGATTCTGACACCGCAGTGGCTGAGTAGGGGTTGCCTGAGGAACTGCTTGGAGAATTCTAAGGCTGCATCTGAACCTGGTGAACAAAAAAGGCAGTGGTCTATTAGTGCTGTCTGTCACGGGCACCAGACCAGGGAGCAGCCACCCAGGGGCACCAGCACCATGCCATGCTCCCTAGACTTTGTGCTGCTCGGGAATTCTGGTTTCCTTTTGC
The DNA here is from genome assembly GCA_004026665.1 of Murina feae. Lineage (NCBI taxonomy): Eukaryota > Metazoa > Chordata > Mammalia > Chiroptera > Vespertilionidae > Murina > Murina feae. Next base: position 34,733 of record PVJC01004812.1, read on the forward strand.
TGGCTAGATAAATGGATGAGTGCAGAACGATTTCATTAGGGTGAGAGAGGGGTTTGAGGCAGGGAGTGAGAGAGGCCGCCTGTGGCCCTTCAGGAGCCAGGCTGAGTGGTGAGAGATTGGAGGAGCAGGGGAGATTAGGACATGAACTTGGGAAAGCTGGGAATGTCAACCTTGGACATCACGAGCCTTGAAAGGTGTGGGCTCTGGGGAACGATGTAAGAAAAGCTGCATTTAACACGAGGATCTGGCAGCGCGGACTTGGGGAGCTATGCAATAGTGGGAGGTGCAGGGCGGTGCCCAGCCCACGGTAAAGGAAGGTCACCCTGACAAGGACAGGGAGACAAGGAGCGACAACTCGCAGGACTCGGCGGCTGGCGGAGGGCCCTTCTCCCTCATGACTCATGCTCCTTCCTTTCTAGCTGAATTTCGGTTTTATTTTCGGCTCCAACCAGTGGTAATAGAGAGATCCAGGTGCTTTCTTCCCCGCGCTCCACATTCCTCTCTGCAGTTTCCCAGAGTCTAACAGCCCCTGTTCTCCCAGAGAGAAGACGTTGGCAGGGCAGAGCAGAGCCGCCCGGGGCCTCATAGCCATGATCGAGGGGATCCCATTTACTGACTGCTCCCCGTGTCCAGCACAAGGCTCACCCTTCACAGGCATTGACCCCTTTAACCCCAGCAGCTCTATGAGGTAGGAGCTGCTAGTATCTATATTTTACAGGTGGGAAAACTGAGATTCAGAAAGACAAAGTAACTTGCTTAAGCCTAATAAGCAGTAAATCCAGAAACAAATCATTTTTAAAAATAAAATCTGAGTTTAAAGTTTGCTCTCTCAACTCTGCCTCTGGCTTGATTGAGCCATAGGAATTCAAGGTCAAAGTGTCCTTAGAGAACATCTCATTCAAAGACTCCCTCACTCGTGAGGGGGGATTCGAAATCCAGAGAAGGAGCTGGAACTGGAGCAGGACCCGACAGTGGAAGAGAGAGCGGGTCCACAGCATGTGGCTTGTTGATGCCCTCCCACACCTCTCACCATCCTGACGCCTCCCAGCCGCTCATCAAGGCCTTAACAAGAACTGATTTCACAACAGCTCTCTAGCCTCTGCGCCAGTGACCGCCCCCTCTCTCAGAGGTGCTCAGCTCCGCCTGCCAGTCTCCCAGGCCCACTGTTTCTGCCCATCGCCAGACGCATGGTACCTGTGAGCATGTCAGCCGCCTCTCATCCCCGGGGCAGAGCTGGTTCTGTTATCCCCGGAGCTATCAGTGCACCCAGCACGTCTCGCACTCAGTACCTAACGCACAGTGAGTGGACGAACTAGAGCCGAGCAGTCCTCCCGGGGTAGACAGGGCCATTCGCCAAGTGGCTGGTGACTGATGGTCACGTGAAACCCATTCACAGGACCACCCTCGCTGCTCTCGGAGCAGGGTGTCTCCCGCCTCAGCAGCCATGCTTGAGAGTTCTTCATCCCTGGACCCTGGCCTTCCGAGCCCTGCATGGGAGGAGCTGGTATTCCTGTGTGTCTTCGTAAGGTGACCAGATTTAAAGCGGTACACCATTGACGGGGGGTTGGGGGGGGGTACTTTTTTTTCTTTTTTTAAATTTCTTTTTATTATTATTATTATTACTTAAAATGTTACAAAGAGTAATCGAGACTTTTTTAAAATGCCACGGGACGTGGGACAAACTGTCCAAAGCGGGACGTCTGGTCACCTTATTCTATAGCAACTCTCAAGTACAAGTACGGGGGGTCTTGACCCTGCCGTTAGGGAGGCTGGAGGGCACAGTGGCTGATCATGCAGTCTTTGATGTCAAATGAATCTGCCTCCCAGTCCCAGCTTTCCTCCTCACTGCTGGGCAAGCTGCTCAACCTCCCTGAGCCTCAGTGCCCCCATCTGTAAAATGGGGATAATTAAGACCTACCCCATGGGTGGTCTTGTGAATTAAATGTGATCATGTCTGAAAGTGTTTGGGACTGTCCCTGGGACATAGAGGGAGGAGGTCAGTAAGTGATGTCAGTAATAATAATATAAAGGTTACATCTTTGTAACCTTCATAGTACCTTGTGTATATCAAGTGCTATAGTAAGATGTGATTAAGATGATGGTGGTGGGGAGGAGGAGACGAGGTGACAATATAAAAGCCCGATGGGTCTTACTAATCACAGGGCAGCAATTTGTCACAAGAGAAGTTAAATGAGCCTTTGAGCCAGAGAGTTGTGCTTAAGTTAATTGCCCATCCATCCGACTGGGAAGTCCCTTCATCTCTCTTAGTCTGGGCCTCTGTCCCTCATCTCCTGTAGGGCTGCGGGCAGGAGTGAAAGCAGCCACGTTCGTCAGCGCTTAGCGTGTCACCTGGCCTCGCACGCGTTCAATGGACAGTGGACAGTGTCATTACAGTCTCCCCAGCCGACGGTTAGCACCCCCCGAGAGCAGGGGGTGCACTGCTTGTATGTGTGACTTAAGGGGCAGGGGGACGTCCACTCATTTATCCAGCAGCCACCCATTGAGCAGCCCCTCTGTGCCCAGCGCCATCCTCAGCACTGGCCACGCAGCAGGGGATGGTTCGTATGTGATTAGAAGGGGAGGTGCGTGCTCTGAAGAAAGCCAGCAAGTTGCAGGATACAGGGGTGGGCGGGAAGCATTCCTTTCCTGTCACTGCTCTAACAAATTACCACAAGCTTAGCAGCTGAGAACAACACAAATCTGTTGTCTTAAACATTTTTGCGGGAAACGAATAAAATCGGATCCACCAGGGAGACTGTCAATGGACATGAGGAAACATACATTGGAGCCTCCAGTTGGAACTGGCAAAAATAAAAATGTTTTACGTCGTTGTCGTGTGTGTGCCGCTCATAAACTACTCAGTGAAATGCAGTACATGTGCAAGTTTTGTAATGTACCCTGCACAAAGGAAAGTGTTTCGAACGCTACCACACAGTGGCGGGAAAATGCCCGCTTACAAATTAAGAGAGCTGGAGTTCGGAAGTCAGCAGTGAGAGAAAGGGGCTGAAATCGGGGTTGCAGGGCTGCGCTCCCTTCAAGGCCCCAGGCGAGCTGTCCTGGGCTTTTCCAGATACTGTGCTGCCTGCGTTCCTCGTCCCTTCCTCCGTCTTCACAGGCTCTGCCCTATCATCGCCTCGCCTTTCTCTCGCTGTCCCCTCGCCTCTGATAGGGTTCTTGCACCTGGGGCCCCTGGATAACCTCCCCATCGCAAAGCCCTTCATTTAATCACATTTGCAAGGTCCCTTTCGCCCTGGAAGGGAGCACAGTCACAGGCCCCAGAGGTTATCCCTACGGGGCATTTTCAGCCTAACACTGGGGAAACCTGCTTGAGGTGGGTCTGTCCTTGCCATCACCAAGGCCCATGCATGGTACAGCAGAAGAATGAATAAAAGAATGAACAAATGAATAAATGAATGAATGAACAAATGAACAAAGGACAGAGAGAGAGGGAGGGAGACAAAGCCAGCCTGCCCTAAGCACTCCAGACCTACACGGGGCTCCCCTGGGCGCCCCGAGAACCTGCTACTTTTCTCTTAGACGCACCCTCAGGCTTCAAGGGTCAGACCTACAGGAGAGGTAAGCCTTCCAGGCTCATCAGGCTACAAACATGGTGCCTGGAGCTGGAAGTCAAGACGGAGCCCTCGAGCAGGATGCTCCGTCTAATCTGCAATCCTCTCTCCAGCAGCCACTATTGTCTTCCTTTCCCAGGTGAGGGGCTGAGGCACAGAGAAGTGCAGCCGCTCGCCTGGGGCCACACAGCTGGTGAGTGGCAGGTCCACCAAGAGGTGACTCCAGCAGCCTGGTGGCCTGGCCACAGGGCCAGCGCTCCTACTTCCGCCCCCACATTCAGTAAACCCACCCCCAGGACTGCCCGGCTTCATCCTCAAGGCCCCTTCCTCGTTCCCTGCTGGGTTGGATGGATGCTTTGCAGTCTTCCAGGATTTATAAAAGCAGTTACCAGCTTGTGGGGGAGCTTGTCACTCACTCTTCACTGTGAGGGGTCCCGTCATTGTTTACCAAGGGGGAGTCGGGAAAGGCAGCCCGAGAGCAGGCCCACAGGAGAGCCCCCTTCCTCCCCAGATCCAGAGCAGAGTGCTGAGTGTGGAGCACAGCTGCTCTGCACGGCTCCCCTGGGAGGGGAATATGAGACACCCCCCAAGGAGCCTAGATGCTTTGCAAAGCAAACACTCCCTGTTCCAAGTCTTTACACATCCAGCCACTCCCTGGACTCGTTCTGGCTGCAAATGGCCACAGGCTGAGAGCTAGGCCAGCCGAGGGGAGAGGGTGTACACAGCAGCGGCTCCCAGCCAGGCCTGGTGGTTGGACAGACCAAGGCTTTTCACTCTCCTCTGCCTCGTGCCTGTGGCCTCCCTGACCCCAGTTCCCTCACCTGATAAAATCGGTACAGAGGCATCTACCTCTTTTATAAAATGAGATAATACTTTCATATGAGCATTAGCACAGTTCAAGACACCTAGAGGTACCCAATAACTGTTATCATTACCTATTTTAGTTGGGTATGCAGAGTCTCACATTAATTAACTTACCTATTTATTGAGCATCTACTCTGTGCCTGGCGTGTCGCAGGTGCTGACTACAAGGTAGACTTTATTAACTGCTGTGATGTGAGCTATGGGCCACCTCAAGAGACACCTACATCCTCATTCCTGCCCCCATCTGCTCTCCCTCCTCCTTCCGCCCACCCCCACCCCCACCATGGGAGAGAAAACCGAAGCCAGCACAGATGGCAGGTGCTCATCTGTCAATTATCTCAGGGCACCTGGCACCTCAGAGAAGCAGAGACAGACTCAGGGAGGTAAGGAAATTGGCTCACTTGTGTCAAGTGACTTCATATTTCCCACAGACACTTTTGCGTGGTTGAAGTTTACCATGCACGTATACTACCTCGTAGGAGACAGTGTGCACACCTCGATGACGTGGGCTGGACCATGGTGGCAGAGGTCCCCCTGAGAGCAGAAGAAGGCTCTTCTGAATCCACGTGGCTTCCACCTGCCAACCCCATGTGTGCCCGGGACCCCACACCTCCCAGCGTGAGGCAGACCCCCTCACGGGGTTCACCTCGCCAAGTCCCAGGAACACTTCCCAGAAGGAAACTGCCATCCGCTTCCTGAGCCCCCGGCGCCTGATGGAGTTATCATGAAGAGGGGATCGTTTTTAATTTACTCAGGACCAGTGTGTGGGGGCCTGGTAACACCGCCTTCCATCTCAGTGACAACAAATTCATTCTTCACTATAATTAAAATGTCACTTTGACAAATAATTCCATCAGCCCCCTTCCCCCTATGAATAGCTTCCCAAAATAATTGTTCACATTCTGCTGAATTAGAAGTATTCAAGGGAGAATTTAAGGGGTATTTAGGCAACAAAGATAAATCGAGGGAGTTTTCCACCCTCACACGGCCCCTCACTAAGTGAGACATCATCCCAGTCCGGGTCCCCATTCCCTGTGTCTCAGTCACTCCTTCTAAAGCAGAGAGAGATGGCGATGCCGGAGTCGCCGAGGCAGGCGTGTGGAGCCTGTGTCGGGGCCTTCCGCCTCCGGGCCCCAGACATTCCTGCGCAAAAGGCAGGATGAACCCCGGCTCTCACTTCAGAAAGGACATGAGTGTCCTTTCCGACCTCTGTTGCGTAACAGAACACGAGCTCACCCCTGGGAGATTGAGTCAAGATGCCATTCTTGCTCAGTGAAGAGTCTCTTGGCATTGTCTGAGGACCTCCTCATTTTCTGGGTGGAGGAGCCCTCCAGATGGCTGGCTTCCCCAGGGTGGCACAGCTCCATGTGGGCAGGCCAGGCTGTCTGAATCCTGGGCAGTGCCCAGCACGGTGTGAAACACATGGAAGGAACTCCACGAATGCACTGCCTTGCCCTTTGGTTTTGCTGGCCCCTCCATTGGGATTAGATGTGATGCACAGAGCCAGCCACAGGGTGCTGGACAGCCCTGGCCTTGGGTGCAAAGAGACAGCATTTGGCTGCTCCCCCTCCGAGAGAGGGGCATGGCTACCTGGTGAAGAGCACAGTCCTTGGTCATCAGGAAGCCAGGGTGCCAAGGCAAGGCCGCCCACCGCGGGGCTGGGCACGTTATAGACTCTGTCTGACTACATGCAGCGTTTTTCTCTCTCCTTGGAAATAACAGTCGCCCCGAGGGGAGGTAGGCAGGGCAGTGCCTGGCACAGTGTCCACATATGGTAAACATCAGCCATTTCTCACGTTGGATTTCTCATGAAAACCGTGGCAGGTACCACGTGGCCATGTGGCTTTAAGTGCTCTGCGCACAGCGGGGTGGGAGGGAGCATCATGTCCATCCAACTGGGTCACCCCTTCTTCAGAGAGGTCCCTCAGGCTACCTCCTTTAGAGCTTCCTGCCGAGCGGCTCCCCAGGCCACGCTCCTTCCAGGAGTCCCAAGCGACGGGTGTTTGTTGGTTGTGGTGTGCAGGGTATAGAGGGGAGTGGGCTGGAGGTAGGGAAGGGGATGGGGAGTTGGAGGGGTGCAGGCAAAATGGCGATGTCACCCAGTTGTGCGTCTGCTCTGAAGTAGGGCCCACGGCTGTCAGGTCAGGGAGCCGTGTCGGAGAGCGCTGGCCCCGTCTGTCAGTCAGGGGGCCCCGTGAACATGACTCACATGCACCTGTGACTGGCTGAAGGAGCAGAGGATCCTGAACATGCCCACCGTCCCCGGGCGTCACCGAGCCACCTCGGATGATCAGCTCTGCCCGAGGGAAAGTCTCAGGTCTCCTGAGCAAGGGGCATTGTGTTTGCACCCAGCACTTCGCCAGCAAGGGCTATGATAGCAAAGCCCCAGATGCTGAAGGAAGGGGCTCCTGCCTGTGCCCCCTGCAGGCCCATCTCCGGGACTGACTCCCCTGGGGTAGTCTGTCCTGAGCTAGCACTCCGGATGCGGATGGGGGTTGAGGGGAGGGGAGAGGAGAAGGGAGTAATGCCTACTGAGCACCTGTGCTAGCTAGTCTGCTCGTCATGAGAATGTGCAGGGTAAGAGCTTTTATCCCATTTTACTTGGGGAGCTCGGTTTCTTTTGCTGAGGTCACACTAACAGCAAATGGCGGGATGAGAACCAGGGCTCTGACGCCAAAGAATCAGGCTCATCTCTCCCCCATGTGCAGTTTGCAGTGAGTGTGCAACTCACTGCAGGGGTCGCTCCAGGCCTCAGAGAAGGAGTGTGTAAGGCGAGGTGTACAGGGATGCGCGTGTGCAGGGATGAGCGACGAGGCAGTGAGCTTCATGCGAGCACATGCCTAACCTGCCTGGAGAGCTGGGCTGGCAGCCGTGCAGATACAAGCTACTCGATGTTTCTTCTCTGCACAGAGACACAGGGGCCTGAAACATGGTTTCTGCAGCTCCCAGGTTTGGAGAACACGGCTCTGAAAGCCAGGAGAGGAAATAGTATGCAAAGGATTTGTTCATTCTCTTGTACTCCAGAAAGTGCCAGTAATCCAGACAACTTGTTCTAGAAGATTAGTTTCCCAGCCCCCTACACACAAGCCAGCTCATCCGCCATTTGTAAATCAGCCCATTGCTCTGCCCACCGTCACACCCTAGGTGCTGGCCGCAAGGCCACGAGTCTGGGGACCAGGACTCCAGCCTGAGCCACAACCAAGGAGAAAGGAAGTGGAGCGCAGAGAAAACACTATCCCGGCAGCGTGCCATAGTGGAGACAGCGCTGAACATGTAGCCAGAGGTGCCAGCTCAGCTAGGCCCTGGCCGCTTGGGCCCCGGGTCGGTGTCTTCCTCCTCCAGGTCTCAGCCGGCTGCAGACAGACACCAGGGGGCAAAGGTCTCAAAGCTCTCAACGTGTCTGAACACCCCTCCAGTTGGCGGCCTGCTCAGTAGGATTTGGGGGTGCCCAGAGCTGGAGCTGTGCTCAAAGACAAAGGATATAAGGAAATGCAAATGCTAAAACAAAGGGCGTTACCCCAGGGCCTCCAAACAGTGGGCCTGGAAGCAGATGTTAGGGTCAAGGGTCAGAGCTCCTGGAAAGCAGTTGTGGGAAGCAAGGAAGAGTGAGTGTTATTAGCCAACACTGACAGAGCCCGTGCTGTATCCCAGGCCAGTGGTTCTCAACCTTCTGGCCCTTTAAAACAGTTTCTCATGTTGTAATCCCCAACTATAAAATTATTTCCATTGCTACTTCATCACTGTAATGCTGCTACTGTGATGAATCGTAATGTAAATATCTGATATGCAGGATGGTCTTAGGCGACCCCTGTGAAAGGGTTGTTCGGCCGCCAAAGGGGTCGTGACCCACAGGTTGAGAGCCGCTGGCCCCAGGCAGTGCTCAGTATTAACGCACATTCACTCCCTTCAGCCCCACAGTCAGGCTAGAGGTGAGTTTTATGGGGAAACTGGGACACAGAGAATTTAAGCTCATGTAGCAGCTGCCAAAGGTTTGCACCAGCCCTGGCTGATGTGGCTCAGTGTTGAGCACATCATCCCACACACCGAGAGATTGCCGGTTCAATCTCCGTCAGGGCACAAGCCCAAGCTGCAGGCTCCATCCCCAGTAGAGGGCGTGTAGGAGGCAGCCGATCGGTGTTTCTCTCTCACTTTCTCCCTTCTTTTCTCTCTAAAATCAATAAAAACATATATATTTTTTTAAAAGTTAGCTCCAGGCTAACCTGGCTCCAGCATCTAAGCTCCTCACCTAAGCCCCTCACCCCTGGTCTATTCACGGCATTGGTCCAGGGCCATCATCACAGAACAAGTGCTGGGCCCCAGAGAGACCAGGCTTGGCCCCTGTAAGGGACAGGCGCAGGCAGGTGCGCGGCTGTGGCAGTCCTCCCCCTCCCTCAGCCAGGCAGAAGTGACAAGCGGGAGCTCCGCCTGCCTCTTTCATCCTCCCTCCTGAGCTGTCAGGCCCACTGCGGGGTTGCGTCAGTCATCTCACAACCATCTCATCGAAACCTCCTCACTGAGCCCCATTCCCAGTCACACCGAGGGGCTGCTGGTGTCCCCCTATATCTTTGTTTGCAAAGTGGCTTCTCCCACCCCCACCACCACCCCCGCCTCCTGCCGGAACGGACGATGGTGGATTTTCAAAATGAGATAAATCTGGAAGATGAATGTATTCATGAGCCCATAAAAGGGTCATGAATCACCAGCCCCAATTACTGCCTTAGTCCTGACAGGATGAATTCCCTCAAGCAGGTTTTCCTTGTCACACAGACGCGGGAGGCAGTGCCAGTGGAGTTCGGGCCACAGATAACATCATTAGTCCCCACCAGGCGGGTTTCGCTTCCCCGAGCCCATGCCACGGAATTTGCAGCTCACTTCTGATGCTGGGGAGAAAGAGGAAGTAAAAATTTAAAAATATACATTTAAATAAATAACCATGTAAAATAAATGTTTAAGTAAATGCATATATTAAACATAAACATCAATAGTATAAATATATTTAAATAAAAAATACGTGCAGTATACATAAAAAGAAGAGAGACACAGTGGGGATGCTTTCACGCCAAATGGAAAGGAGACAAGATAAATGTACCCAATCTGACTTCAAAGGCTGTTGGAAAACCCTGTCCGGAATTTTCAGGAAAGGCCTGGTGTCCACAGGAAGCGTGCCATGGCCAAAGTCTTGTGCCGCGGAGCTCTGCGCCCGCTCCTGGGGACTTGTTTAAAAAGACTGCAAATCAGGACAAATCACAGCCAACCCACAGTCTCTCTCTCCAGCCCTCAATCACTCGTAATCAGACCGTGTATTTTAGCAACAGGATCTTCCCTGGCTGAGCAGCTCATTCATCTGCCTTCTGCAAGCTTGACGCCCTGTGAATGGGAGATGAGAGGAAGCCACCTGCTTCTCTGGCAGCCGGGGAAGCTGGGAGGAGGATGGAATTGCCAGCCCTCCCTGCTGCTTGCTAGATGGCCAGTGGGGGCCAGCAGGAGCCAGACTCGCCGGAACCTGCCGGAGAGGAGGTGACCAGCCGGACAGGTGCCAGAGGCAGTTATCCGGCTCCGTATCTGGTGGATGCCTGGCCTGCACTGGACATCTGGCCCTGGTCTCTGGGTTTAAATTCTGTTGCCACCATTTTCCAGCCATGGGACCCAGACAGGTTACCGAGCGCTGTGCATATAAAAGCAAACCCATGGAACAAGGAGAGGAAGACGCAGAGACCCAGGACTCGGGTGGGACAGGAATCGCAGGGCAGGGGGCTCTGTAAGGATGGAGGGGGGGAGACAGAGCTGATGAGACAAGAAGGGGCCTTTGTTCCCTGGACCTTTCAGTTTTACACATTTCACCTTGCCCAAGAGGTGATCCAGCTCACCTGTGGCATTTGCTCAAGGGGATATGGGCAAGGAATGGAGCACAGACTCAGGACCAGAGAACCCTGGTGTAAGCCCACGTCCCACCATGGACCTGCTGTGTGACCCTGGGAAGGTGGCACTCCTTCTCAGAACCTCAGCTTCCACAGTCTTCAAAACAAATGCCCTATCAGCACCACAGCACACCTGCCATTGCCAAGTCCGAGACACCTCGTGTTTGATACCTGTCTGTGTCTGCCTGCTCTCTCCAGAGCAGCCCTGCCTGATGTGTATGCCAGGGCTGTGAGCTGGGCTGCAGTTCCCTTTAAATACACCAGCTCTGGGTGTGGGGCCAATGGGACACGTGGCAGGGACAACTGGGAGTCACCGCAGTGTGGAGGAGAATATGGCTTCATGAAAATAACATTTGGAAATGATTATGGGAGCAATGGATCAGAACCACAATCAGCTGCCAGCCATCCCCTGAGACAGCTCGGGAGATGAAGGCGGAAGGTGGCCCCTCGGCCCCTCACCTGGGAGCCGGACCAGAGCAGCCCGTGAAACTGCAGCCTGGCCCAGGCTCAGCCCTGAAAATCCAGAGCTGCGGCCCCACTGCCCTCTCTCGGGGTAAGGCAATTTGGCTGTCCGAGTTTTAATCCCAATAGGACACAAGTTGTATTAAAAAGTCATGTGAGAGGGAAGAAGGAGGTGGCATGAAATCCTAGGGCAGGTAGGGGCAGAAACAATAAGTATGTTTGCAGTGGAGAGAGCAGGAAAAGAAGATTGCATTCATCTTTCTAGACAATTCCAGCAGACACCTGCCCTGCTCCCAGCCCTGTGCTGGATGCTGCAGGCTGGACAGGGACCTGACCTGCTCCTGTGCTCCAGTGGTTGGAACGGGCGCTTCCTGTAGTGGGGGCATCGCAGCAGAGCAAGCGACCACCACGCAGCCTTCGGGCATCCAGGAAGTGTCCTTGAACAGGTGGAGCCTGTCTGAAGTGAAGCTGGACCTTGACCCCTGCAGAGGGCAGGGAAGCAGGCCGCAGGGGGCAGAGGCTGCTACCAAGACTGAGATGGTGTCAGGAGGACCAAGCTGAGGTCAGCATCAAATGACCTCCCCCAGGACCACCACCATTTGGGTGGGTAGGCGGCTACCTCCGTGCAGGACTGGGAGGCCTGGAAGCCCAGGAGCCTCACCCCACATCACACACAATCCTTTCTCCGATGCCTCCATTCACCGACGCTGGGGGAATAAGATCGGGCCCTGCAGGATGCCCTGACAGGTTCTTTGCTTTTAAGGCCAGTGGATCAACAAATCCTTATCGCAGGACAACCCTGGTACCAGTCCAGGCCCGCAGACGTGGCCCTTCCGCCCGGCCTCATGCCTCTCCACCACTCACCCCGCCCCCTCTGCGCCTCCGCCACAGGGACTTTCAGACTGGACTCGCCTGGACTCGAACCCCACAGCCAAACCCAGTGCCCACGGGGGAGACTGTAGCCACCTCAGCACAGGCTGCTTGGGGGAAGGAGAGGGGGCCCTGGCTCACTGCCTAGTGATTGCAGAGGCCCCTGCAGGGCAGTGGAGAAACCCTCAGCGTTGGAGGGAAGTTTGGGGGTGGAGCATCCACCAGCTGCCATTTGGGACAGTGACAGATGCTCCCAAAGAGCCTCGCAGCAGCCTCAACTTCTCTTCCCTTCCCCTCCGCGGTCCCGCACTGAGTCGGGCACAGGTGGGGTTCTCACCCGAGCCTGACCAGCAACTCCTGTGCTTTCCCGGAGCTCAGGGTGGCCTCGGACCATGCTGTGCTGCTCCATGCAGCTGCCAGAGCTGACGTTTACCCCGTCATCTCACTTAAGCCACCCACAGCCCGGACACTGCCTGCGGAGCGAACCGGGCTCAGCAAGGACTCTCCCTGGCACACGTGGCTGAGTGCCACCCTGGGCTGCAAACCTGGAGCTTTGACTCCAAAGCGTGCGGTCTCGGGGTTCTGCGCATTCCCATGGCTCGTGAGCTCTCTCTCCTCTCCTGGCATCTCGGAAAGAGATATGTCAGGAGCCCCCAGCAGGGCTCGCCCCTGCTGCTGCGGGATGCCCAGCAGGCTGAGGGGCTGAGGGAGTGGGTTCTGTCCGCCCGCCACCTGCTCCAGGACATCTTTCCAGTGCATCGTGTGCAGATGAGGCCCTTTGATAGAGACCAAATCCCCTTGTTGCTTGGCAACCGGCTTACAAGCCATAGCAGGAAAGTCATTTACAGGAATTCAGAGTGTCTGCTGGAGGTGCCGCTGAGCCGAACCTGTGCAGAGGAGCCACAATGGTCCAATTCGCACCTTTGGTGGGAAGGAGGGGCCGGCGGAAAAGCTCCCACTTGCCTCACCTGAGAGTCAGAGCTTAAACTCAGGCTCCGTGATCATTTTTCATTAACTTGTTTACTGACTTGATACTAAGCTCCTACTACGAGGCAGGCCCTGTGCTGGAGTCAGGCACACAGTGTGGGCACGGAGGGTGTCCCACAAGAGGCAGCGCACGCCAGGGCAGAGGGTGAGAGAGCCTGGCACACGCGAGAATCCCGTTGTCAGGCGAGGGCTCCTGCTGGGGCCGCAGGGTGAGTGGGGCCCAGGCAGAGCCCAGAATGCCAAGCGAATGCATCTGGACTTTATACAGAGACGGTGGTGTTACTGACAAGGGCGAGGGGGCAGGAGGTGTGCGTTTCAGGAAAAGGATTCTGGGTTATGTCGGAGGGTAGATTAAGTGAGAATCAGGAGCTGGTTTACTGTCGGAGGGTAGATTAAGTCAGTCTGAGGCTACCAAATTAACGGGAAGCTGACAAAGAAAACTGCTTCAGGCAAGAGATGGCGAAGCCTCGACTGAGGCGGGGAGAAAGGGACGAGTTCAGCTAGGCACGGCCACTGATGAGTGGTGGGGTGAGGGACCGCGGGGACCTTGCAGGTGTCCAGCTTGACCGGCATGTGGTGCCATTTGCCGAGATGGAGAGGGAGGGAGGGAGGAAGGGTGGGTCTGAAGTTAGGAAAATGTCTCTGGGTCCTGCCCATCTGGATTCTTGGTTATCAGGGACGGAAACGCAGCAGGACTGAACTTGGGAGCATACAAGGGACTTAGGGAAGGCGGGGTAGGGGTGCAATGGAGCCTCGGGAGCCCTCTCTGATGCTGCAGCCTGGGGGGGGGGGGGGGACGCCGTTCAGTTGGACAAAGAAGGTCCAATGGAAGGTGTTTGAGCAGAAGAAAGAGCAGATGCCGCACTGAGGCTGAGATATTCAGGATCCTTGGCCCAAGTCCATCTTGACCTTCACTGTGGCTTATGTCCCTCGTGTGGGGGGAAGCAAAGGGTCGTTGGCAGTGGTGTGGCTTTCTGCCCCTGTGGCTGTGTGGCTCCTGAGAACCGCTGGGAGTGAGGGGTCAGCAGACGGGAGAGGAAGGAGAGGAAGCCGCCTGTCCTCTGCTCGTGTGGGAGCTGGCAGCAGGTCCTCCCGGCAGGGCCGCTCAGCAGGTCTGGTCTGCCCCCCCCCCCCCAGCCCTGGCTCGGGGTCTCATCTGGCCGCAGGACCAAGAATTACACGGAGAAAGGTTCAGCCCCCAGGGAAGATGGGCTGGCGTGGGGACCACACACACCGCAGAGGCAAGGACGGCCTTCGCATCGGGCTGCCTGAGGGTCCTCTTTCCTGTGTGGATTCTGTTCTCTGACTAGACAGGTCTCCTTCTCTCCCAGTCAGAGACCTGGGTGTGATTTCAGCTCTGCAGCAGCAGGCAGCTCGGGTGAGCTCACCTCTAGGTGCTCTGTTGTGGAATGGAGGGAGCTGCCTCAGCAGTGGGGGCGGGGCGCACAGGTCACTGCAATGCTCTGCCCTGCCCTCTGCACCTGCGGACCACCCCTCTTCTCTGCCTCCTCACCACTCATCCTGGTCCCTGCATCCTCATGATGTCAGCAGGTCCACGAGCCCCTCTGGCCAGACTCTCCCTCAAGCTCTTCCAGCCTCCGGCTGCTTCCTCATTTTCCTGGCATTTCCCAGTTACACTGTCTGCGACAGGCAGGGCAGAGGAGAGACTCTGCCTATCTTTATTATTTTATTGTGGCAAATACACATAACATAAACGTCGCCATTTCAACCATTTCGAGGTAGATACTTCAGGGACGTAAAGTTCACAAAACTGTGCAGCCATCACCACCAAGCGCCCAGACTTTGTCATCACCCCAGATGGAAGCCTGGGGCTCAGCAGGCCCTCACTGCCCACTCTCCCCCGCCCCACCTCCTCCATGGCCCTGACAACCGCCGTCTGCTTCTGTCTGTGGACTTGCCTGCTCTGGATATTTCAAATTCGTGGGGAAACTCAACATGTGGTCTTTGTATGAGTTCTTTCACTGAGCATCATCCATGTTTCCGGGGATCATCCGTGTTGTAGCATGTGGCAACGCTTCGTTCCTTTTTAAGGCTGAAGACTGTTCCATCGAAAGCCTAAGCCACCTTGTGTTCATGCGTTCATCTGTCAGTGGGCGTTGGGGGATTTGCTACCTGCTGCTGTGAACTTCCATGTGCAAGTTTCTGTCTGGCCACCTCTTTTCAGTTCTTTTGGGTCTGTGCCTGCGGTAAGAGTGAATTGCTGGGTCACGCGATGACTCTATCTCATTATTCTTTGAGGAAATGCCAAACTGCTTTCCACAGCAGCTGTACCTTCTTATATGACCACCAGCATATGCAAAGGCCCCAATACCCTCATTCTCGCCAACACTTGTTATTTTCATTAAAAAAACAAAACTGCGGTCATCCTAGTGGGTATGAAGCCCATCTTCTTTTACTTTTAACCCTTACCACACATCAATCTCTCCACAGCCTTTGAGCTAACAGCCTTCAGTAGCCAATCAGCTTGCTGAGAACAGGAGGGTGAGAGGAACCCAGTGTCCCTTGACCCTGCACTTGGCCATCTTGGGATTTTTTTCTTTCTTCCTGGGCTATGACTTGGGCAGTGTGAGGACCTGGGCGTAGCATGCCATGTGACAAGTCTAGTACACATGCGTGACCTCATTGAGTCTTCACAACAACACATATTACAATTGGTGACTGTTACCTCACCAGCCTGTGTCACTGAGGTCACATTCACGTCATAACTCAGAAGTCCCTGGCTCATACTCCCCCTTGTTCTTTACAGAAGCTCAGCTATAAATGTGGCATCAGCTGCTGCTTTCTCTTGCTGCTCCCTATATCCTGTCCCCTTCCCTGGTCTCCCATGGCTGGCTCCCAGGCCCTTCTGGAAGTGAAGACCCCCTTAAATTCCAGATGAGACCCCGTGTATCTACCAGCCATTGTTAGTGTTGATCAGCAGACCCTGAGGTTGATGGGAGCCAGTGATACACAGGAAGAATGATGAGGGGTAAAAGGGAGGGTACACAGGTCCCACAAAATGAGCTTCGAACCCTGAGATGGCCAATCTGTTGGGTTTCACGTTGTTGTCCCATAAGAACGCTTGCTGAAGTCAGATGGCATCGCCTGTGTGACCTCGGCACTTCACAGTGCTTCTCTGAGCCTCAGTTGACTCATCCACAAAACGGGGAGAACTGTGTCTCCTGATTGACTTATAAGGAAGATGACGTTAGTCTGTGAAAGCACTTCACTCGGAGAAATGACAGCACAGGGCCACCCGGCTCCCTCTGCGCCCTGTACGATCTCTATGGGAGGAAGAGAGGAAGCTCAGGGTCAAGGTCCTAGTTGGAAGCATGAACCCAGTGGAGGCAGGGGAGGCTGCTGTGGCTCGGAGTCAGGCTCTGTCTGCTTGGCCTTTGTGCTTTCATGCTACTGTCTGTCCCTCCTCCAGGGAGATGTCTGCTTCCCCCGGTGTGAGAGCAGTATAATGGGACCCCCGGGGCTCCCCACAGTGTCCTTCTCTGGGCAGTACAGCTGTTTCCTGCCGTTGGTGTTGTTCACCGCATCTCCTGCAGAACCGCACACAGCCACGACCACAGGAGAGAAAGCTGTATCCCCAGGGTGGGACGGCTTCTTATCACAGAGCGCGACAGCCCGT
The DNA here is from genome assembly GCA_004026665.1 of Murina feae. Classification (NCBI taxonomy): domain Eukaryota; kingdom Metazoa; phylum Chordata; class Mammalia; order Chiroptera; family Vespertilionidae; genus Murina; species Murina feae. Next base: position 51,040 of record PVJC01004812.1, read on the forward strand.
CTCTCCCTTCCAGTCACGTGGGGGAGGCCATGGAGAGCAGCGACAGCCTTGGCTGTTTCTTTTGTTGCTAGATTAGAATTGCAATAATGGCTCCCACTGATCCAGCTGCGTGTGTCCGGCACCGAGCTAAGCTCTTCGCTGCATGCATTGTCTCGTGCCACCTTTCTGAGGGGCTCAGGAAGCAGATGTTATTCTGCACATGAGGGGGCGTCATTGGAATCCCACGTCAGCCTAAGCAAAAACGTTTAAATGCTCACTTGCTCGCTTCTGTGAATGAGGGAAATGTGGCAGTGGGCGAGTGCAAGTGAGAAAAATAAAAGGAAGCTGAGCCCAACGTGAGGGAGGTGCAGGCGCCTTTGCTGGAGGGGCCCCTCTGTCTCTGAGCTTCCTAGCAGCCCCTGCAAAGAAGGAAACCAGATCCGTGGCCGTCTCCACAGCATGTGCTCCACGCATGCTCCCACCTGGGGACTGCGGGAGACGTCAGTTCTCACGCCCAGCCCAGAACTGGGGGTGAGCCCAGCCATCGGAGCTTCAGCAAATACTGCGGTGAGGATGCACATTCACGTGCAAGAACCTCAAAACGAGAACACCAGCTCCTGACATTGACATCTGAGAGCAGTTTGCCCTCTGAGACCTGCAGGGGCTATTGCTTTAGCCAAATGTTTCCTATAAACAGCACCATGGGCTTTGCAGGGCTGCTCCTCTGCTTCCCCCAGCATAGACCCATGGGCTCTATTTAATGAAAGCAATTACAGAGGGCCCAGCAGTGTCATCAGACACACACGTGATGGCCCGTTTTCACACACACACTCAGGCACACACATGCATGCACACACATGCACGCATGCGCGCACACATATGCATGCACAGCTCCGAGTAGTGAGAAGCCTGGAGAACATTCTTGCGTAGCTGTTAGGAGCCAGGATTCCGGAGCCAGGCTGGCCCAGAGCCGAGTGCTGGCTGTGCTTTTCATTACCTGAGTGACCTTAGCCAGTTCCCTTCATTCCCTCACTATGCCTCAGTTTCCCCATGTGTAAAATGGGGATAACTGTTCTACCTATTGCATAGGCTTGCTCTAAAAATTCAATGGGCTAATGGGTGACATGCTTAGTGTGGCCAGTACTACACTGATGTGCCCTTAACAAACGGCCCAGTGATTATAAACTCTGTGTCTCCTATAGGTGATGGCGCAAGCCCATCTCCCTGTCTCCTGTGCCTCAATAGCAGTGTGTGCCCTTCCCCTCCTGGAAGATGCGTCTAGAGATGCATACCCCAAACTCACTGAGCACCTACTATGTGCAGGTCTTTCTCATACTTTACATCCTTTTATCTTTTCAACAACTCTGCCCTGTCACTGTTGTCACCCATTTTCTACATCAGGAAGCTGAGGTCCCCAAAGTGATCTGACTCTTCTGCAGTCACAGAGGTAAGAAGTGCCAACGTTAGGACTGGATTCCCGGTCTTCCACCTTAACGCGGGCACGCCGGTCATTCTTCCTCAGGTCACAACGCTAGTCCCTTTGATTCTGGGAGGATGGTGCTCAGCCCCGGCTGGGGCTGGGGCTGGGGCTGAGGGGAGGGAGGCAACTTTAGAACTGGAGCAGAGCCCATCCTGTGAGCATATCCGAGTCCAGCCCTGGTCTGTCGCTGTGAAATTCAAGGCATTGACGGGCTTCCCTGGCCCGAGTCCCTTGGGGAGAGTTCGGCAGCGCTCAGCTCCCTGACTGTCTGTGTCCAGGCTCCGCCCTCCCTCCCATGCCCACACCATCTTTGAAAGGTGAGGTGAAAGTCCGTGACAAGCACCACACAGCAACAGGAGGCAAGAGCCCCAGGGAGCAGGGCGGAGTGCAGAACCAGGTGCTCAAAGCAAGAAAAAGTCAGAACATGTAGAATCATCCACACAGCCTGTGGGGCGGCCGAGGCTGAGAGAGCGTCTGTCTGTCCAGCCTCCCTTCTCTCTGGAGTCCAGGCCCAGCCCAGCGCTGCCTTCTGGGACCCTGGCACCTTCGCCTTCCAAACCCACCACCCTCCCCGCCAGGGAAACCCTTCCTGACCGCACAGTCTGCAGAGGAATATGGAGCAGCAGACACCCTGGGCCCCTTCTCATTATATTGTCAGAACAAGTCACACGGCCAAGCCCAGAGCCAGTGGGACTGGGAGGGGCAGGGAGGGAGGGAAGAATTACAGTCAAGCCATGCAGCCCGCCATGCCCACCATGCAGGGCTACTCAGAGGGAGGATTTGCTCACTCATTCATTCACTCACTCATTCATTCATTCATTCATTCATTCATTCATTCATTAGATATGTGTTTATTGAACACTCGCAGGCAAGGCGCTAGATGCTGCTGTGTAGCAGTGGACAAAAGAGACACAAATTCCTGCCTTCATGAAGCTTACATTCTAGTGAATAAACCCCCTGAGTTATCCACAGATACTTGCCCGTGGCCACCCCATGCCAGGTTAGGACAGGCTCTGGGGGTAAAGATGTCCACGACAGAATTCCCGCCCTCAGCAGGCTCATCGCCCATGGGGAAACCAGACATGCAGACACCCAGTTTCCACACAGAGGGGGCGGGAAGCATGTGTGAGCCCCAGAGAACACCTGGCACAGAGCACACTCTCCCCCGCCCCCCGGGCCACCTGCCTCGCCTCCCTCCCCTTTGCAGACCTTCTTCCCAGCCACAGGCCTCCGTTTTGAGCCCAGCTTCCCAGCACGGGGGCCCTCCGAAGGCCCAACTGGGCACAGCGCAGAGGAATTAAGTGCAATTAGTGAAACGAAGCCATCAAAGCCATCGCAGGAAGAGGCACTTGCTCTCCCTCTCCTCCGAGACTAATGGGGATGGCAGGAGGGAGGAGATGACGGCAGGATCCCACGACTAAAGGGAACATTCCAGGAGCCTCAGTGACAGCGCAGATGAGTGACAGCGTGGATGAGTGACAGAAGGCAGGCCCTCTGCCTGCGGGCTGACGGCACAGCTCACGGGGTGAGCCAGAGGTCAGGGATCAGACAGCCTCTCAGAGAGGCTCTGGTTTCCCTGAGTCTAAGGAGCCGCAGTAAATTGGCTTAATGGAGTGGAGTCTTGTTGTCCTGGTGGCAGGAGGAGAAAAGATGGATCGCCTGCCGGGACTAATGACGTTAGGCTGGGCTTTTAGCGAATGTGGCTGGCATCATTCAGGGGCTCCATCTAACCCCTGGGCATCCTCTTTCAGATCATGGCTGTGCCCTGCCCTGCCCTGCCCGGTGTGGGCAGGGTAGAGACCTCCAGCTTAGTCCTGCTGGTCCTCCTCTCTCCCCCTCCCCCCCACATCTCTCCTCTCCTGTCTCTTCCTGGATGGTTGCCACGGCCCCTCCCAGTCCTGGACTGAATCCTGGTCCCAGCCACTCTTCAGACAGCAGAGAGATTTTTCTAGAACTCACACTTGATCATGACTCTCTCCTGCCGCCCCCCCGGCCCCCACCTGTGCTGATTTCTCACGTTGCCATGACTGTGGTGTCTGATCCCTTTGTGCTCAGTGCTCTTCCACCTGGAGGTCGCTTGCTTTCCCCTGAAATCCCAGCTTCAATCCGCCCTCTCCTGTCCAGCCTCTCTGTCTCTCACTCTAACCCCCCACCTGCTCTCCTTCCAAATTAGTGTCAGTCATTATGAATTTTTTTGTTGTCGTTAATGCTCACCCAAGGATATTCTTTTATTGTTCCTCTATAGAGAGTGGAAGAGAGAGGGAAAGACAGAGAAAAACATCGATGTGAGAGAAACACCACCTACACGCACCCCAATGAGGGCCCGGGCCAGGGAGGAGCCCGCAACCAAGATACGTGCCCTTGACTGGAATCGAACACAGGACCCTTTGTCCACAGACCGACGCTCTATCCACTGAGCCAAACTAGCTTGGGCCACCATGAAATTTTAATACCAGAAACCTACTCTGTACCTGTGTATGTACTGTATCTACATCTGTGCTTTAAACATAAAAAGAGTAGAATTTCATGTGCGCTCACACAAAACACTCCCTGCCCACCCCCCATGAAGACACAACCATCCCCATGGCGAATGCACACCGTGCACTAAACCTGCAGATCACGAGTTTCCGCCGTCTGTCCCATCAGATTTTGTGAGAGAGAAGCAACTCGTCAGGAAAGGAATTATTTTTCACACAGTGCCGCCTCTTCCAGGAAGCCTCCCATCCACCTTGAGCCAGAATTGGTCTTCCTCATGCCCCTGCCTGGGCTGTTTTCCCGCATGAGTTTACATGCTCCTAAAAGGCAGGGCCTGCGTCCCTGTGGTTTACTCCCCGTCTCAGTGTCCACCTCGTAGCAGGAGCCTCAGAGCTGGCTACAGCCCGCAGGAGCCTGGGGCCCCAGTGCCCCGTGCAGCTGTGGTGAGGCACCCTCGCTGGCACGGCACAGCCAGGCGGCGTCGGCTCTGTGCCAGGAGCACCAAACACTTTCATTTAGGCGGCGTGATTCCTCGGCAGAAATGCTCGGAGCACAGACGGGCACGTCTGTAATAACATCTTATTGGCCAGAGTTCAATTCCCCATAAGTGACTGCAGCTTCTGCAGTCATGGAGCTGGCATTTTCATTAATGCTCCTGATTAATTAATTGTCTGTCCTAGAACCTGGCAGAGAGACTCCCAGCAGCCTGGGGTTCCCACCAGATCAAAAGTTGGTGAAGGACAGAGGGAGGATTCTCTGCCACCTGGCACCCCTTGCGGCCATGGTAACAGAGGCGTATGGGCTCTGAGCCCCACTGCCCACAGTCCAAGCCAGACCTCACCACTTACTGCTGGGGCCTTGAGCTCCTTAAACTGCCTCAGTTTCTCTTTCAGTCAAATGGGGAGAACCTAGTACTATAAGGTTGTTGTGAGGAATAACTGAGTTGGTGCAAGATCTTAGCATAGCACCTGGCACATAGTAAGTGCTCAGTAAACCGTGCCTGTTATTTAGTTTTGGTGGGGGTTCTATTGGTTTTCCCCCAGAAAGTTCAGGGAGCAGCTGCGTCGCCTTGAAATGGGCAGAACTGGGTGTCTGGGAGCAGGGCTACTTTATAGGGGGAAAGGCTACCTTACGGGGTGACAGTCTTTGGAGAAACATTACATCTGCCTCACAGGGCTTACTAAGTTGGGAGGAGTGGAAAGATGCACTTGGGTTTGGATTCCTCCTGGCTCCCCGAGTGGCTGACTAGGTGACCCTCAACACGCCCCCAAAATGAGGCCGGTATTTTCGGTGGTTTTGAGAATACGATGAGATGATCCATGTGGAAGCAGCGGGCACTCGTAACTGTCCTATAGTTTGCTTTTTTCATCAACAACTTTTATGGAACAACTCCTGTGGCCAGACACCGAGCTAGGCACGGGGTTCAGCACAAAATGGAGTTTTATGTGATAGCGGTTCAGATGGACAATGCCTCAGTGGACAGATCAGTAGACAACAGGACATCAGGGGGTGGCAGTATGTGCAGCCAGTGGACACCCAGGCAGGGTGGGGAGGCAGAGGGGGCTGGGGATGCTTCTGGAATGGGGTTCAGAGAGGGTCTCCTGCCAGAGGGGAGGCCTGAGCCTCCAAAGAGAGCAAAGCATGAGAGAGCAAGCCGTGTGAGCGAGGGGAGAGATTTGGAGGGGGGAGGGGGAGTGGAGGAGGGAGACAGCAGGCTTCCATCACTGACTTTTTTTTATTTTGTGTGTAATTTCAAGTAATTTCCTGCCCATTTGAGTGGAGAGTTGAGGGGAGTACTTCACAGGGTCCTGGTACCCTGACAGGAGCTGGCTAAGGGGGCGGGGCCTGTCTTTATATCACACACACACACACACACACACACACATATGCGTGCGCGCGCATGAGAAACCAGCGCTGCCTCCTCCCTCACGCTTCCCTCTGTCTGTGAGAAGTAAGGTTAGGCACTCTTCTTCAGCAACTCCTCTTCAGACACCCAATCTGGATCTCAAATCTCTGCATCTCATGCTCCCCAGAGCCACACAGACCTTCACCCAGTTCCTTAAACCTTGTGCCTCTGGGTCTTCAGCCCAGACCGTTCCATCTGCCCAGAACATGCTTCCACACACCTGTCTTTACTTGGCTAATCCCTGCTTATCGTGACCTAAGGTCACTGCTTGTCCTCTGGAATCCAGTCCTTCTGTATGTCCCCAGGCTGGGCAGAGTCCCTCTGCTCTGGCCCTGCCCTGTGATTGTCCCCAGCAGCCTAGGGATCACAGTGATTTTAACTGTGGCCTCTTGCCTGCTGCCTCCCCAGAGCTGCATTCACACTCTGCGTGGGCAGGCCCGTGTTGTATTTGTCTCGGTGTCGCCTACTGGGCGACCTGAGCTGGAGATGACCTCAAGGGAGGAGCACAGGGTTCCCACTCTGAAGGCCTCGGGTCTGGACAGGAAGGCAAGGTGAAGTTACCAGTTAGCCATGCCAAGTGTGCAGGGGAGGAGACAGGCGCTCAATTCCGAGACCGCAGCAGGAGCAAAGAGCGGGGACCAGGAAGCACGAGTTCTCTTTGACCAGCAGCTTCAGTGGAGTAGACACCTGAGCAGGCTCAGCCTCAGACCCTCCAGGCCTCACTCTGTCCCCATCTGGCTTCCGGACAGGCCAGTCATGCTACCCCCTGGGGTCCGGACCCCGCCTTCCTGAATCTGGGTTATCACAAGGCAAGAACTGTAACAGGCCGGAGGGTTCCCGGCCGGCTGCTGCCAGCCGGGCTGGCTCTCAGCAGACCCTCTGGGCCTGTGCCCCATGACCTTTCAGAGTGAGTTCTGCTGGGGAGCAGTTCCGTCAAAGGCCTCCCCCAAGGGGCTCGGCTCCTGGAAGCCACTCTGCTCTGGGAGCAATTCATCGCCCATTGACTTACCAAGGGCTCTGCAGTGCCCTGCAGGGCAACAGTGGATTGACGGCAGTGGTCCTGCTCCCTGGATTGAGTCAGGAGCCCCTTTTCCTGAGGAAACCCAGGGAAGGCAGCTCCGACCCCTTCCCTGTGCAGGAGCCACAGGGAATGCTGCAGCCTCGTGGTCCTGGTCCCGCGCTCCCCTCCGCTCTCCCCTCCACGCTGGGTGAGAGCGTAAGCAGATGAGGGAGAGAAAACAGTCCGAGATGCAAAGCCGTCACACAGGGAAGGTGCTCTCTGTCCAGGGAGGAGGTTTCGGAACATAAAGCACCGTCTCTTCCCCGCAGCATCCCCGGGAGAGAGGAGGGGGAGGGGAAAACGGCCTCCCGAGACCCTGGGGAGGGGAGCAGTCCTGTCGGTGGCGTTTACAAAAGGGTCCTTTGACCGTTTGTCCCAATTTGCCTCATTACAACCCATGGGAACATCAGGCGCATCACAGGCAAAATGGAGCCATTTCAATGCCACCTGATTCACTCCGCGCTGGGCAGCCCCGTGTGGACCGTTCCCCCAGGAGGACCTTGGTTCCAGAGTCTGGGAGCTCAGGGGGGTCCCCAGGCCTAGATGGAGGCTGCAGACCCCAACTCTAAGTGGGGAGCCTCATAGGAATGCACTGTCCTCTGTGCTTTTATGCCACTGGGGCAAGGGGAGGGGAAAGAAAGAATACAGACACTTTCCCCTCTGCCATCTCCTCCCAGGGGGTTGCAAACAGAAGTTCAAATCCTAGGGGTGTTATTCACCTCCTGGGTGGGACTGGGCCCTGATGGGCTGGAACCCAGCGGTTTCATCTCACCAGTTCCCTTGGCCTTAACCTTTGGTGAAGGGAACGCATGTGACCTGAATAAGATTTAAGCTCAGAAATCTGGTTTGTCGATTAGAAAGATAGAAGCTTCCTCTGGAAGGAATTTAGTGCAAAAACGAGGGCTGCTGCTGCTACAGCCACTTTCCTGCCACGAAGGAACCAGCCATGAGCACAAAACTAGCTTGGTGACAGGGAATGATGCTGTGGCCCTGATCAAACCGTACCCGAAGTTGCATCTGCATCTGAGCATCCAAGATCCACCAGCTAGTGAGTTCTCTCTCTTGTTTTTTAAGCCCCATCCAGTGAAACTGCTGGAGAAATAAAACAAAAAGCATTTTAACTAAAACAAAAATCTTCCGATAGTCAGTACTCCTGAACCCTCCCCCAAATCCGCTGGGAGCTTGTCACAATTTAATGAACTAATTTACATATGCAAATTCACCTGCATTAATTGGCTCTCCAGGGAATGGTTTCTGCTCTCTCTCAAGTCATTTAAACCTCAGGGCAGTAAAGAGGCTCTCCTCATGGGCCCAGTATCCTCTTGACTGACAACCTGGCCACTGCTTTCCCTCCATCTCCTCCCTTTGCCCAGGGAATTGGCTGGAGGACAGGCATGTCCATCTCCTGGTCACACTGGGTAGGGGTATGGGAGGAGGGGGGGGTGGCACTGGCAGGGAAGCTGGAAAGAAGCAAGACAGGGCCACAGAAGGAACACCAACTCCAAAGTCAGGGCGGCTCTATTTCTCCCAAAGTCACAACCCCTCTCTGAGCCTCAGTTTTCCCATCTGCAAAGGGGAGATACTTCTACCCACCTTGCTGGCTATTTTGAAGATTTCAAGGCATCACATGTATGAAATGCCAAGAGAGCCCACCAGGCAGCAGGCATCCGATTCACTGAAGCTGTTAGATTTTTATCTTCATGGGGCTGCCTTCCGGATTAAAGGGCCAGCATAGATCTAAGATGACAGGGGCTGTAGGACTTGTCGGTGAAGCAGAGCAGCTGGGTGTTAAGAGATGGCATTGTCACTTGTCACCACAGAGCATCGGTTGGGGCAGGTCTGTGGAGCATGGTCAGCTGCATCCCCAGCACCCACTCAGTGCCAGATCTTTCTCAAGGGCAGTGCTTCCCTATCTCTTGTCAGTTTTCAGAGCTATCAGCGTGCAAAGTGTTGGGTCCAGAAATGCTGGGAGCGGGAAATGAACAGTTGAGTAAGATCAAACCCCTGTCCTCAAGTTGCTCGGAAACCAGCAGAGATAGCTTTGGAGTCTGATGATCCGGAGTTCAAATCCTGGTTCTCCAGCTAAGCTACCCTGTGACCTGCAGCGAGGCACTGAGGCTGTCTGTGCCTCTCTGAGCCTCTCTGAGCTCGGGGTCCTGCCCAGAAGGAGAGAAATGGAAACCATGGTGCTGCTCCCCCAGTTTGTTGGAACATGATGACAAGGAGAGGTTGCAGGCGGCTTGCTCAGTCCCTGGAGTGAAGGAGGGCCTCAATCCTGATCCCCCAAATGCATGTCCCATGGACACTCAAAGGTGACCTATTTGGAAGCAGGATCTTTGCAGATTAAATGAGTGCAGGGTCTCGAGGTGAAATCACCCTGGAAGCAGGGTGAGACCAGTGACAGCTGTCCTTGTGAGAGGACACAGGTGAAACGGAAGCAGAGCTTGGAGCGATGCGGCCAGGGGACACCTCGGGCCACCAGAGCCAGAGTCCAGAGGAGGGATTCGTCCCTGGGAGCTTGGCCCTGCTGACACCTTGATTTCAGACTTCTAGCCTCCAGAGCTGGGAGAGAATACATCCCTGTTACTTTAGGCCAGCCCAGGGTGGGGGCTTCACAATCCTAGGAAACTAAACACCCTCCTCTCCCACGCTCTCCCCTTAAACAAACAGATGTGAAAGCTGCTTCGTAAGCCTCTGTGCCCCATTCACTCACAGCCCAGACTCGCGGGGCCCTGTGCCTCCTGCCTCCCGAGGGTGGTCCGGTGTCGGGGAGAAAGTCACTGTGCCTCATGCACCGACCTAGGCCACCTGCCCTGGGCCCCAGGGATTCTGGGCTGCTGTGACTAGGACCAAACTCAGCCCTCAAATATCAAATAATAGATCCAGCCAACCTAATAGAACAGGCCATTGGATATTAATAAACATATTCGAGTCGCTACTTTATTGTTTCTTCACTCGTTCGAAGCATGTGTGTTGAGCATCTACTGTGCCAGACCGCGTTGTAGGTGCTGGGGATATGGCACTGACTGTGACCAAGAAAATCCCTATCTGGTGGACTTTAACCTCAGGTGGGAGTGAAATGAATTCACACATCAGTGCACCAGAAGGTAGCAGATTCATTGGTGGAGCTAAATCCATGAGGGTCACACACCAGGAGTAGCCTTTTCTCCTCCAAACTCGTCCTCAACCCTCTGTCCTCGCATATCCATCTGCACCTACCACAGCTCTGCCTGTTCTCCTAGCTTTGCAATCACTCCAGCTCTTGCCGCTGTAATCATTTTAGTTTTCAAGTGCCAGGAAGTCCCTTCCATTTAACATATCTGGGTTGCCCAGACCTCAAACCTGTGTGACTCAGTGCCTGGGGAGCGGCTGGGGGAGGGAGGCACAGCCTGCTTCCACATTTCCCTCCACTTCCTGGCCTTCATGCTTCTGGCAGAAGGGGTGGGTGGGGTGATACGCCTCCCTCTTGAGATGCCCAGAGGACCAGGCAACCACTTTCCCAGCCTCCCTTGCAGCTAGGGTGCAAGCAGGTGTCCTAGGTCCGTGGGTTTGGGGGCCCGAAGAGTGAAGGTAGCCTGGTGGCTTCAGCAGGAGCTGTGGCCAGTATCCTCGCAGGGGATCCTCTTCCTCTCATTCCCTGTGTCTGTTTTTGTCCTTGGCCTTCACAGAGAAGAATTAGGACCAGAACCAGCGTCTCTGGCTTTTCTCCATAACCCACTCATCGTTTGTTCAGAGCCGTCCTTGGCCCTGAACAGCGGGGGACGGGATGGAGAGGGGGAGAATGCTATTTCATAAGGAAGAGAGAATACCTGCATCTGCAGGCCTGTTTCTCAGGCCTCCGAGGGCTGTTCGTCAGCCCTCTCTCTGCCTCAGCAGCCCCAGCTCCGAACCCCACCCCAGCTCTCTCTGCCTCCTGAGCTTCTTCCCGCATACCCCTTTGCTAGTAGCAATGCCCTGCCCTCCCACCAGAGCTAGCAC